>BLSH010416934.1:221742-245456 GCA_018402905.1 Glandirana rugosa
AAGTCGCGAGAGTGTGAAACTTACTGTTAATGAGTCAGTACGTTGTGACATGGGTATACTTTAAACGCAGGAAAAAAAGTGTGTTTATCTCGAAAGAAAACTACCATAAATTAGTGACGACCCAAAAAATAAAAAACGCGATATTAATTTTTTTCTGGCTTTTAAAACTTTTTTTGGCGTAAAAAGAAACAAAAACAATATTTTAAAACGTTTAATCATTAAATAGAAGTCTTCAAAACGGGTTTTAAATATTACAATGTATAGAAACCATTTTTATTGGGTTTAACCACATATAATAAACCAGACACACTTTCAATCTCCCAGATGTTGGATACCACGTTTAGTGACTTTCAGTGATTTGCACCATAGGTTGTAGACCCTCTAACTTTCACACAGACCAAATAATATACACCAATTTGGGTTATTTTTACCAAAGATATGTAACATTATAAATTTTGGGCAAAACTTCTGAAGATAAATTACTAATTTGCAAAATTTTATAACAAAAACAAAGAAAAATGCGGTTTTTTTCAAAATTTTCGGTCTTTTTTTAATTATAGCGCAAAAAATAAAAAACCCAGCAGTGATTAAATACCATCAAAAGAAAGCTCTATTTGTGTGAAAAAAAGGACGCAAATTTCATATGGGTACAGTGTTGCATGACTGAGTAATTGTCATTCAAAGTGTGAGAGCGCTGAAAGCTGAAAATTGGTCTGGGCAGGAGGGGGGTTTAAGTGCCCAGTAAGCAAGTGGTTAAAAAATATAAAAATGAAAGAACGCTATCAATGTGTAAATGTTACAAAGAATATAATAAAAAATGTAAAATGGAAATCAAGGAGGCAAAAATTCAAAACAAACGACAGATTGCAAAAGATAGCAGGACAAACCCACAAAAAATCTTCAAATATATTAATAGTAAAAAGGTCAGAGCATGTTGGCCCTTTACAAAATAATCTAGGCTGTGTGTTGAGTTATTTTGAGGGGGCAGCAAATTTACACTGTTATACAAGCTGTACACTCACTACTTTACATTGTAGCAAAGTGTCATTTCTTCAGTGTTGTCACATGAAAAGATAGAATAAAATATTTACAAAAATGTGAGGGGTGTACTTACTTTTGTGAGATATTGTAAGTATGGACCTGTTAGTTTAACTTCTATAGTTGAGAAGATATTGGATCGTTTAATAAAAGACCACATAGAAGAGTTTTTGTGGAAAAAAATACCGTTCCCCACACACGGCTAATGTGTAAGGTAAAGTCTACAGGCCTGGAAAAATCTGTTTGTAAATGGATAAAAAACTGGCTAAAAGGCCGAATTCAGAGAGTAGTGGTTAAAGATTTATACTGGTATAAGGTTATCAGTGATGTACCCTAAGGTTCAGTGTTGGGACCCTTACTTTTTAATATATTTATAAATGCACTGCATTGCCGAAAAAAATGTTGTTTTCATTTTCGTCTCATTCGTTTTCTTTTGTTCTCGTTTTTCTGGTCATTTGTTATGATCGAAATTCGTTATTTTGAATAAATGATTAACTTCGGAAAAAATTCAAATTCAGAATCCGAAAATTCAGAAATTCATAAATCAGGATATTTGAAGATCCGAAAATTAAGAAATTCGAAAAATCCGAAAAGTCAGAAATTTGAAGAGCCGAATATTTGGAAATTCTAAAATCTGAAAGAACAAATATCTGAAAATAAGTATGAAAAGCCGAAAATATAACTAACTAATAATAACTATTAAATTATAGGTTTTGGAATTTCCTTTAAAATTTGGCTGTTAGTGAACGTAATGGATAGGAATATATCCAAAGTTACAAATTATCCGAAATAACGAATGCTGCATCTAAAGGAATGGAACGTAACAAATTAATAATAATAAAAAGTTTTTATATTATTTATTATTATTATCATTATTAATTTGTTATGTTCCATTTGTTTAGATGCGGCATTCGTTATTTCGGATAATTCGTAACTTTGGATGAATTCGTATTCTTTGCGTTCACTAACAGCCAAATTTAAACGGAAATTTCAATACCTATTATATGCTAGTTAGTAATAGTTATTAGTCAGTTAGTTATTATTTCGGATTTTTGAATTTTCGTAATTATTTTCTTATTTTTGTTCTTGTTTTTGAATTTTTGGATTTTAGAATTTCCGGATTTTTTAATTTTTGGATTTTCTAATTCCATTCTTTCGAATTTACGAATTTTTGTAAAAATTTGTTAAACGGGTTTTCGTTAATTCGAATATTTCCGAATTAATGAATTTGTTGAATTTTTTCAAAAAATGATTTTGGAACAAAACAAATTACACATGTCTAGTATAGACTCGAGAGAGAGATATCATTGTGCACCTGTACAAATCATATTGTACACTGGAATACGCAGTTCAGTTTTGGGCACCAGTTCACAAAAGGATATTGGCGAACTGGAGAAAGTGCAGAGAAAGGAAACCAAAGTGATTAGAGGCATGGAGGAGCTCAGATATGAGTAAAGATTAGAGGAACTGAATTTATTCTCTCTTGAAAAGAGGAGATTAAGGGGGGATATGATCAACATGTATAAATACATAAGTGGTCCATACAGTGAACTTGGTGTTAAGTTATTCATTTAATCTCCAAATATGGAAAGGCTTCTTCGCTGTAAGAGCTGTAAAAATGTGGAATAGACTCCCTCAAAAGCTGGTTCTGTCTAGCTCAGTAGATTGCTTTAAAAAAAAGGGCCTCGATTCTTTCCTAAATGTACATAATATAACTGGTTACTAACATTTATAGGTAAAGTTGATCCAGGGAACATCCGATTGCCTCTTGAGGGATCAGGAAGGGTTTTCTTCCCCTGCTTGAGCAAAGTTGATCATGTCAATGCTTTGCTGTAGTTTTTTACTATCATCTAGATCAACTGTGTTTATAGGATTGTACATATTTTTTTGTTTTACCCTTTTTATTGGTTGAACTAGATAGACTTGTGTCTTTTTTTAAAATCAGACTAACTATCTAACTATATAAGATGGACTTGTAGTTCTCAATGTAACATGAGTGTGGTCATCACCGCCAATGTCGCTGATAGGGGGGTACAGCCAGCCCTGGTGTGGGGGGCTTGGAGCACACAGGGGGGCCCACACAGGGGGGATTAGTGACAGATGACAATTGTGTCTCTTTTCCTCCAGCAGATGAAAGTTGCTCTCCTTCCCTCTCCCTTGCTACAAGCTTTTATCTGATAAGAAAGAGACAGTCATCCCTCACTAATCCTCCTCCCTGTGTGGGCCCCATCCTCTCAACATTGGGGTTTGTTATCTCTAACTTATAAAAAAAAAAATTGCTGCTTCTACAGGAGTTTAGTGTTTTGCCTGTAGAAGCAGCTCAATGTTATCCTATGTGTCCATGCATATTTTAAATTCAATGTTTAAGAGACAAAAAAAAAACCCTTCTGGTTCTCCTAAACTTGTTTAAACTGTGTACAAAACTTTGTACAGTTCTATAAGAGGGTTTTTTCTGCCAAGTGAACTGGAGTTTTTTGAAGCCCAGTGTACATGGAGCTTAACTTTTTTTCTCTCCCTCTGTCCCTCTGATCCTGGAGCCTGTATATTTTTTCCAGCTCATCTTCATTTTTATTTATTAACTCGGTTTTATCTTTTAGATTTAGCAGGAATTCCATGAGTTATGTTGTATTTGTGCTCATACCCCAGTGGAAGTCTACTTAGACGAAACGCGTCGGATGATTGTGAGCCCATACCTTTCTCCATTGCGCCAGTGAGATTCTGGAATTCCTTATCGCTTTAACTTCCTGTGTGAGATGTAAGTGCAACTCTTGTTCAATAAATTCCTTTATCATACAGTACTGTGCTATGTGGGAATATTTTATTTTTTATGTGGACAACCTATTGCTGAATGTGTGTCGCTGAGGGATGCTCTGGTTTTCTGGTCTGATGCCACCAATGAATGCCCTGGCTGACATGTGGACGAACTGTGGAGTTCTACTGGTATATCACTGATATCGTTGGTCCAAATACCATCCAGAATATTCCTACATGCTGGTTTTAATTGTGGCCCTGGTAAGAGTATATATATTATCCTATGGTGATGGATGCACTCATCGCGGTGAAGCACTAAGAAGCCTTACTGTTTTGCACTATCTGTTGCACTTTATTTTTGGTGATTGTCCAAGGACACTCTTTTTGCACTGTTTGGGAGACATCCCTCTTCTACTGAACCTATGAACTATATTTTTCTTATTTTTTCAAAATAATATGATTACTTTCGTTAAAATCTTCAATAATTTTAATATGCTATATATTAACCTAGCGCGGCACGTTTATTTGTTTTGTTTTGTCACACAGTGGTTGATATTGTGGGTGCCAGCAGCTTATTAGGCTTATCCTGGATGCGCAGTATAACTTTGTCCTTTTAGCTACTATGTTGTATTTGTATCTGCTAATAGTTTTATTGTATTTTTAGCAAAATATAGCTTTAATATTTTCGGGGGGGGGGCTGTCAAATAGCCTGTACGGGGCCCCGCGATTTCTATCAGCAGCCCTGATCACCGCACTCATAGTCCATTGACACTTCCTCTAACTCTCTAACTGAAATCCAGTACCTCTCTACGGACAGAAAGCTGGAGGAAGGAGTCTGCAGGAGCCTGGCATTGCACCCGTAATCTTCTGAAATTGGGTGAAATGCTTTGTGGGCTCTATGCAAAAAAGTAATAAATGGACATTTTTTTTCCTACAAATATATTTTTTTTATTTCTGTAAAGGGTGGACAGCACACTATCCAAATCTAAAAATTGCGTACTGATCATTAAAAAATAATTGCTATGATATGTTTGGATATAAAATAGTTTTATTTTTGTACAACTAATACAACTGGGCAGTAAATTCATCACCATCAACCCTATCAGATGTAACACTCCTTGGTCCTTACTATTTAAAGTCATTCTAAAATATGGTGGAACTGTACCCTATTTAGATTATTCTGGGATAAGATATTCCTAGCTTATAACTAAATGAGTTTGACTCCTGTTCTGTATCTCATGTTTTAAAAGGGTCTCCAATGACACTGCTTATTGACAGCCAGGGTTGTCATATCATGCCACTGGAAACATATCCATTAAAAATACTAAATGCCATATTCAATTTAGAGTTCATTGCTACTGATGATCACACTTGGACAGACTCAGCTTTCAATCACTAGGCTTGTTATTGTAATTCAACCCACATTTGTGATACCGGATGGAACTAGGCTAGGATGATACTAATGTACTTGTAAAAGTACATTGGTTATATATCATGTAACTATTTGTTGTTATTGGGGTTCCTTCCAGCCTGACCCTCTTCATTTCCCTATCTTTTGTAGTCAAGTAGTCTTTGGGTTGATTTAATTAAAACAAATTGACTGTTCACCTGGCAAGGGAATTTTCCCCAGAGCTTAGTGAATAAGGTGAAGCGTGATTGACTTTCATCATCAAATTACGTGAAAGTGAAAATGTTATATTTTTAGTTTCCTTGCATGTGAATGGTTGTTCTTTGCAATGTGACATTTCAGTTCAGTCACTAAGATCTGGGGATGAGTCCCTTGCAAAGTGCAACTTCCCTTGCAAAGTGAGCAGCCTATTTGCCTTTAACCACTTCCCGACAGGCTCCAGTACTTATACGGCAGCAGGTTGGCAGTCCTGTGCAAATCGTCTATTTAGGGCGATTCTTGCAGCCGCACGCTGCGTGAGTGTGCCAGTGGGTCAGGCGGACTCAATGTCCACCGGCGACCCATGATCACCTAATACCCTGTAAATCAGGAACAGTGAGATCTAGCATGCCCCTGCCAGCCCAGCCCCCACACAGTTAGAACACGCTGAGGGAACACATTTAGCCCTTTGCTTGCCCCCCTAGTGTTAACCCCTTCCCTGCCAGTGACATTTATACAGTAATCAGTGACTATTTTTAGCTCTGATCGCTGTATAAATGTCAGTGGTCCTAAAAAAGTGTTAAAAGTGCCCGATATGTCTGCCGCAATATTGCAGTCCCGATAAAAATCGCAGATCACCGCCATTACCAGTAAAAATAAATAAATAAATAAAAACGCCATAAATCAATTCTCATAGTTTGTAGATGCGATAACTTTTGCGCAAACCAATCAATAAACGCTTATTGCAATTTTATTTACCAAAAGTATGTAGAAGAATATATTTTGGCCTAAATTGATGAATACATTTGTTTTTTTATATATATTTTTTTTGGATATGTATTGTAGCAAAAAGTAAAAAAAAATATTTTTTCTTTTAAACTTGTCGCATTTGTTTGTTTACAGAGCAAAAAATAAAGACCACAGAGGTGATCAAATCCCACCAAAAGAAAGCTCTATTTGTGGGGAATAAAGGACGTCAATTTTTTTTGGAGACAATGCCGCATAACCCCGCAATTGTCAACTAAAGCGACACAGTGCCGTATCGCAAAAAGTGCTCTGGTCATTAAGGGGCAAATCCTTCTGGGGCTGAAGTGGTTAAATCAATCTATTTTTGTTTATTTATAGTTTTTATATGTCATACTTTTTGAAACAAAATGAACAGAATTAAAAAAAAACAAACAAAAAAATATTCTATATACTTGTTTAAGCTATAACTAATGTTTTCAGGTTTGGATAGAATGGAGAAATATGTTAGATCCTCTTTCAGGTTTTCAGGTAAACACCCAAACAATTTGCAGTGCTCTGCAGACTGCTCTACAACTCGTGAGGCTTTCTTAATTTTAGATGTTGACGTCAATAGAGAGGGAAGAGAGGAAGAGGCTAGTGCCAGCTTATTAGTGAGCAGATACCAATTGTGATCAGGACAAGCTTTCTATCCAATTACTTGTTCCACATGACAGTCAATAGAAGCCCAGTCAACAGGCACCAAGAAACATGAGTTTAACAGCTGCATTTAGTGATTGTCATCTCATATCTCTGGACACATGCATTATTATTATTATTATTATTATTATTATAATACAGGATTTATATAGCGCCAACAGTTTACGCAGCACTTTACAATATAAAAAGGAGACAATACAGTTACAATACAGTATAAGAGGATTAAGAGGGCCCTGCTCAGAAGAGCTTACAGTCTAATAGGGTGGGGCAGGTGGTACAAAAGGTCATAAGTGTGGGGAATAAGCTGATGGAAGTGGTAAAAGATTAGCTGGAGGTGTGATAGGCTTCCCTGAACAGACAAGTTTTTAAGGATTGCCTGAAGGCAGCTAGAGTAGGAGATAGCTGGACTGGTTGAGGTACAGAGTTCCAGGGGATGGGAGAGGCTCTGGAGAAATCCTGGAGACAAGCATTGGAGGAGGAGACAAGGGAGCATGAGAGTATGAGGTCTTGAGAGGAGTGGAGAGGGCAGTTAGGGTGATATTTGGAGACAAGATTGGTGATGTATCTTGGGGCTGAATTGTGAATGGCTTTGTATGCTGTAGTTTGTATTTTGAATTTAATTTGCTGGGTGATTGGGAGCCAGTGTAGGGATTGGCAGAGAGGGGTGGCAGACACTGAGCGGTTGGTAAGGTGGATAAGTCTGACAGCAGCATTCATGATAGACTGAAGAGCGGATAGCCTATGGAGAGGTAGGCCAATGAGAAGGGAGTTGCAATAGTCAAGGCGAGAGATAACAAGGGATTGAATGAGTATCTTGGTGGTTTCATTAGTTAAAAAGGGGTATATTTTAGTGATGTCATGGAGGTGGAGTCTACAAGCTTTTGTCAACGATTGGATTTGGGGGCTGAAAGGACAGGCCAGAGTCTAGGATTACACCTAGTAACCTGGCATGAGTGGAGGCATTGATGGTAGCATTATTGATTTTGATGGAAAAGTCATGGAGGGGGCAGGGGAAAATATTACAAGCTCAGTTTTAGAGAGATTTAGTTTAAGGAAGTGGTTCAACATGCATGCTGATATATCAGTTAGTAAGTTAGTAATGCAAGAGGAGACTGAAAGCGAGAGGTGAGGAGTAGACAGATAGATTTGGGTGTCATTGGCATATAGATGGTATTAGAAGCAGTAGGCAGTTATCAAGTGACCAAGGGAGGAGGTGTAGATAGAGAAGGCGTCCAAGAACAGAGCCTTGGGGGACCCCCACAGAAAGGGGCAATGGAGAGGAGGAGACAGAGTTGTAGGTAACACTGAAGGAGCGCTGTGATAGGTAGGAGGAGAACCAGGATAG
Source organism: Glandirana rugosa (assembly GCA_018402905.1). Lineage (NCBI taxonomy): Eukaryota > Metazoa > Chordata > Amphibia > Anura > Ranidae > Glandirana > Glandirana rugosa. Next base: position 229,926 of record BLSH010416934.1, read on the forward strand.
AGCAGAATCTTGGAGGCCAAGGGAACGGAGTTTATTAAGAAGGAGCTGGGTAGTCAACAGTATCAAAGAACACAGAGAGGTCAAGTGGTAGGTGTATGGAGTAGTGGCCATTGGTTTTAGCAGTTAGTAAATCGTTAGAGAGTTTTAGTACGGCAGTTTCTGTAGAGTGCTGCGAGCAAAAGCTGGACTTTAAGGGGTCAAGAAGGTTATTTTCACTGAGGTAGGAGCTAAGACGGTTGTAGACTAAGCGTTCTAGAAGTTTAGAGGTGAATGGGAGCAATGAGATGGGTCTTAAGTTGTTCAGGTTGGTGGGGTCCAGTGAGGGGTTTTTAAGTATGGGAGTGATCTGCGCATGTTTTAGAGGTGAGGGGAATATTCCACTAGAGAGGGAGAGATTGAAGATGTGAGTGAGGGAGCATAGGATAGAATAAGAGGATGACCATAGTAGTTGAACAGGATCCAGGGGACAATTGGTTAGGTGGGCATCTGAGAAAAGTTTTGTGACCTCTTCAGTAGTAGCCAGTTCAAAAGGGGAGGGTATGTTGACTGTGCTGTTGGCAAAGTATGTTGAGTGGGGAAGATGTATGTACAGTGTAGGAAGAAGAGATGGTGATATAAAGATTATGTACTGTGTAGTGAATCAAATTAAAGCAGAGTTCCACCCAAAAGTGGAACATCCGCTTTAAGGGAAGGTGACCCCCCAACATGCCACAATTTGGCATGTCTTTTTTTTGGGGGGTGACCAGGGACCCTGTTTTCACAGAGTCCCAGGTTCACTTCCTCCCCTGGAGCCGCGGCTCCGGAAAGGAAGTCCACCTTCCCCCTCCCTCTCTGCGATCTTCTGGGACACGTCAGAGGTTCTAGAAGATACGCAGAGCCATTCACAAGCTGCAGCACGACTCACGCATGCGGAGTGAGCGCCTGGCTTTGAAGCCAAAGCCAAGTGCCCACACTTGTGATGCCGGTGCAGCCGAGGGGAGGGGAGACAAGCGAGCCCTTGGGCGGCTGCATCACTGGAACGAGGGACAGGTTAGTGGCCGATTGTTAAAAGTCAGCAGCTACCTTTTGGTAGCTGCTGACTTTTAACAGGGTGGAACTCCGCTTTAACCATAAATCAACCTGATCTATTACAGTAAACTGAAACTTGAAAGCTGCTCGGGGTTACTCATATTTTTACATTACTATCATAATGCCTCACCTTATTGAAAAGCCTCAATAGCTGTTTTTACACAGTTCAATGTGTTTTATTACCCAATATTATAGCTATCTGTTAAAACATTTCTATTCAGCTAACTAAAAAATTCTAACATATATTTTTGACATGCAGAAATTATGACCAGGGGCCAGAGGGGAGTGATAAACCTGCAAATCATATTGACAAAGCAGAACTCTGTATCTTTAGTGTACTGCTCAAGTTCATTGTCAGGAGACACAATTATGCACCACGTAGTAAATAAAATACCGTAGATTCAGCCAAAACTCTATCCTGGTGATTATCATGAAAATAAGTCAGAAGTGGTAAAGTGTTTTACCATCCAAATCTATCTGTCTAGACTTTATGTACTGGCTGAGCACAACAACGTAATAAAATAGTTATTTTTGTGTGCTCCCAGTTTAATGTTATTGGCAAAATCTAAACTATCACCTGGAAATATATGACCTATTTACAGTTCATAATATAATTGCTTGTACAGTGGTTAACATTACTCATGAGCAGGCATGTTTTTAAAGTTTCAAAGCTGCCAATAATCCCATTTTCTGGTGTACAAGTACTTTGTCTAAAGTGAATAAGCATGTATAGCAAACTGGAGGAGTATAGATTTTGCCTTGGGACAATTCTTGGGAATATTGGCAGAAATGGAAATTATTCTACCGTATACCAACAATGAAAGACCATTTCAAAGGGCTTAGCCCGTCTGTTACAGACAGGCTCCATTCACTACTTTATGGGCACTTTCACATTGAGGGTGGTGGGGCGTTAGCGGTAAATCCCTGCTAGTTTCAGTGGGGATTTACCGCTGTTATAGCAGCGCTACGGCGGTGGGAGCAGTGCGCTTTTAACCCCCCACAAGGGGTTAAAAGGGGGTAAAAAGTGCTGGCGCTCCGTGCCTCTGAGGCAGTGTGCAGCTGCTTCGGAAGCGCTGCCCCATTGTTTTCAATGGGCATGGGCAGTGGAGGAGCGGTATCTCACAGCACCTCTCCAAAGATGCGGCTTGCAGGACTTTTTGTAATGTCCTGCAAGTGCACCGCCCCAGTGTGAAAGCACTCCGGCTTTCACATTGGGGTAGATGGGGAGGGATTTTTTAGGCACTTTACAGGCCCAATTTTTAGCTAAATAGCACCTGTAAAGCACCTCAGTGTGAAAGGGGTCTAAGAAATGCAGTAAAATGCAGCATAAACTTATTCAAAAATGTTTTTGGCACTAAAGAATGCTTCTAAAATACCGCATGCCATATTTTTCCGAAATATACTGTATTTATCTCATGAAACCATGCGGTTTATCTCAAGTGATATTCAGTGGGATGGATACATTGGAGAAGAATTGGAACCCCTGTCAGTTTTATTGCTAATAAAGAGGTAAAATGGTTTAAACTGTAGAAATATGCCAACTCACTAAGTCAGTGTGGTCCCTGCAGCATATGTATTAACCACTTGACCTCTGGAAGATTTACCCCCGTTCATGACCAGGCCATTTTTTGCAATACGGCACTGTGCTACTTTAACTGACAATTGCGTGGTCATACAACTTTGTACCCAAATAAAAGGGATGTCCTTTTGTCCCACAAATAGAGCTTTCTTTTGGTGGTATTTGATCACCTCTGCTTTTTTTATTTTTTTGCTATAAACAAAAAAATACTGACCATTTTGAAAAAAGAAAACAATATTTTTTACTTACTGCTATAAAACCTATCCAATAAAAAATTAAAAAGATCAAATTTCTTCATAAATTTAGGCCAATATTTATTCTGCTACATATTTATGGTAAATAAATCACAAAAAGGGTATAATGATCAGTTCTAAAAAATGCTCTGTCGCTGTACTAATGACACTGGCTGACAAGGGGTTAACATCATTGGCGATCAAAGGGTTAACTCTGTGCCTAGCCAGTATTTTACTATACTGTGTGAGGTGCTTTTACTAGGGGAAGAGATGGAATTTATTCCCTGCTTTGAATTTATTCCCTGCTTTGCAGGAAGATAAATTCCATCCCTTCCCTCCTGTCAGAATGGCGATCTGTCTTGTTTGCATAGGCAGATCGCAGTTCCATCTCTCTGCCCAACGATCAGCAGGTGCCGGAGGACACTGGGTACTGTGCACCCGCCTATCTGCTTCTGCTGTGTGTAATCACACCGGAAGCAAGCCAGCGGCGGCGCACATGCGTACCCCCTACCTGGAAGTGTCGGATCACGTATATATACTATGTATATATATATATAAAACTGCTATAGGGTTGGACCTAATGTGTTTAATACAAATGAAAAAAGGTGACTAGAATATCAGCCCATACAGTTTTCATTTTAATCTATCAAATGTTTAGTGGAGCCTCCTTTAGCAGAAATAACAGCCTCTAGACGCTTCCTATAGCCTGTAATGAGTGTCTGGATTCTGGATGAATGTATTTTGGACCATTCCTCCTTACAAAACATCTCCAGTTTAGTTAGGTTTATGGTTGCCGAGCATGGTCAGCCCACTTCAAATCACCCCACAGATGTTCAATGATATTCAGGTCTGGGGACTGGGATAGCCATTCCAGAACATTGTACTTGTTCCTCTGCATAAATACCAGAGAAGATTTTGAGCAGTGTTTTGGGTCGTTGTCTTGTTGAAATATCCAGCCCCGGCGTACCTTCAACTTTGTGACTGATTCCTCAACATTATTCTCAAGAATCTGCTGATATTGAGTGGAATCCATGCGACCCTCAACTTTAACCAGATTCCCAGTACCGGCACTGGCCACATAGCCCCACAGCATGATGGAACCTCCACCAAATTTTACTGTGGGTAGCAAGTGTTTTTCTTGGAATGCTGTGTTCTTTTGCCACCATGCATAATGCCCCTTGTTATGACCAAATAACTCAATCTTTGTTTCATCAGTCCATAGCACCTTATTCCAAAATGAAGCTGGCTTGTCCAAATGTGCGTTTGCATACCTCAAGCGACTGCGTTTGTGGCGTGTGTGTAGAAAAGGCTTCTTTCGCATCACTCTCCCATACAGCTTCTCCCTGTGCAAAGTGTGCTGAATTGTTGAACGATGCACAGTGACACCATCTGCAGCAAGTTGATGTTGTAGGTCTTTGGAGGTGGTCTGTGGGCTGTTTTTGACCATTCTCACCATCCTTCACCTTTGTCTCTCCAATATTTTATGTGGCTGCCACTTCTGGCCTTAACAAGAACTGTGCCTGTGGTCTTCCATTTCCTCACTATGTTCCTCACAGTGGACACTGACAGCTTATATCTCTGCGATAACTTTTTGTAGCCTTCCCCTAAACCATAATGTACAACAATCTTTGTTTTCAGGTCATTTGAGAGTTGTTTTGAGGCCCCCATGTTGTCACTCTTCAGAGGAGAGTCAAAGAGAACAACAACTTGCAATTGGCCACCTTATATACCTTTTCCCATGATTGAATGCACCTGTCTATGAAGTTCAAGGCTTAATGAGCTCACCAAACCAATTGTGTGTTCCAATTAATCAGTGCTAAGTAGTTACAGGTATTCAAATCAACAAAATGACAAGGGTGCCCAAATGTATGCACCTGTCTAATTTCGTTTTGATGCATATTGCACATTTTCTGTTAATCCAATAAATCTCATTTCACTACTGAAATATTACTGTGTCCTTCAGTTATTTGCTAGATCAAAATGAAATTGCTGATCCAAACACCCAAATATTTATGAATGACAATCATGGAAATTGTCAGGGGTTCCTAAACCTTTGCATACAACTGTAGGTGGCACTGATAGCTGGCACTGGTGGGCACTGATAGACGGCACTGGTGGGCACTACTGATAGATGGCACTGTTAGGCAACACTGCTAAGGAGGCACTGGCAGGCATCACAGATGGGCACTGAGTGCCATCCCTATTGCCAGCAGTTTGCCATACCTAGTGGTCCTGGGTGGGCTTCCCTGGTTGTCCTGGGCAGGCACCCCTGGTTGTCCCTGGGTGGGCTCCCTGGTGGTCCTGGGTAATGATCCTCGGGGGGCTGCACTGATAAACAATCAGCACAGACCCCCCCCCTGTCAGGATACCATCTATCGGTTCTCATCTACTCGCGCCTACAGACACGAGTAGAGGAAAAGTCGATATACGGCTCTTCCTATTTACACTGTGATCAGCTGTGATTCGTCACAGCTGATCATGTGGTAAAGAGCTTCTGACAGAAGCTCTTTATCATGATCGGAGATGCAGTGTGTCAGACTGACACACCACACCATCGATCGCCGGCTGGTTATCCTGCTGGAAGTCATATGACGCCCAGTCAGAATAACGGAACCACTTCCCGGCCGTCATTCTGCATATGGTGGGCAGGAAGTCGTGGGGAAAAAATTGCAAATAAAGAAAAAATAATATAGCGTGTACAATTGCGGCACAAGTCATAGTGTAATTGAATTATTAAAACTTACCTTTCCTTCTCAATCTGAAGCAGCTGTAATTTTCATATGCATTGCAATATGGCTACCTGGAGTTGTCCTGTACACAGAATGTGTACTACCACTCCCCAGAAACATAATTTCCTGCTTGTGTGATTGGCTCACCAATTTTCCCAGAAGTCTGCCTAAGATACAAGTCCGATTTCTGGCATCCCCTGCAACAAAAATGTCATTTTTGGAGAGATACTTTCAATAGGAATAGGGATGCATGCCCAGCAGATTTCCTCATTAGTGCTCAGCAGTTGCACACCTGACAGTTAATTATAAAACTATTCCCATTAAACCCACTCAGTACAGAGGCACAGAGAAACACAGAGGGATTTCTTCAGAAAAAGAGTAAAAGTGGCTGAATACAAATGTACGCCACACTTTTCACATATTTATTTGTAAAAAATATGTAAAAAACATTTATCATTTTCCTTCCATTTCACAATTATGTGCCACTTTGTATTGGTCTATCACATATAATCCCAATAAAATGCATTCATGTTTTTGGTTGTAACATGACAAAATGTAGAAAATTTCTTTTTGAAGGCACTGTACACTAGCGTGTTTTTACTACGTCTTAGGTTCTATTTACAACAGCTGCTGCGGCTGATGAGCGGTGGGATGCAGTGGGATTACTGCAGAGCTGATGCTCGAACGCAGCTTATCACATGGTTCACTTTTTTTAAACTAACTTTAATAAAATGTGACACATGTCCCTAAAAAGCTGCTACAATCTGTGTTAAGGCACTATCCAGGGCCAGAATATACTTCCCAGACTAAAGTACTAGCCCAGGGATGATGCTGTCATACAAATTCTGGTGTCTGCACAGTCATTTTTATGTTTTCACTGTGTCTACATCTTACAAAGGTCAGTCCCAGCCTCTTAGAGCCGGTTCACATAGGGGACTTGTGAGGCGATTTGAGTCACCTGACAAGTCGCCTCCATGCATTGCAATGGAATCGTTCTAATAGGAGCGACTCAAGTTGCTCAGACTTAGAAAAGATTCCTGTACTACTTTTGGGGCAACTTCAGGTGATTTGCATTGACTTCTATTACAGTCGCTTGCAAACCGCGCTGAAGTCGCCCTGTGCGGGGTCGCGCTGAGTTTCCCCTAAAGTTGAATATCCTACGTGTGAACCGGCTCTCACTCTCTAGGCTGCCAAAAAACTACAATGTTTTAAAAATCTCAGTAATCAATGGGGGAGGGGAAACCGATGAAATGATTCATTCCAGCCTGTAGCAGACTTGGGCCAACCAAACACGGTGCAATTTTTTTTCCTGCAAACACCGGTTGCACAGACAGTGCTGACAGAGGAATCTCTCCTGCTGGGGAATTGTCTGGTGCCAGTGTGGGGGGGGGGGGGGGAGGGGCTGGCTGGGGAAGCTGTCCACGCTGGGAGAAGATAGTGATTATCGCTAGCAGCTATAGCAGCCTCTAGCGATAATCACAAGAGAATCCAGCAGGCTGGTTGTACCAAGTTGTTTGATCAATCAACTTGGTACAACCAGCTTGCCCATTAACGGTTCGAATCTCGGCCGGTTCAGATTCAAACCATGTATGGCCAGCCTTAGACAACGCTGCTTATTGATACAGATTAGTAAAAGGGAAGAATGACAATTATTTGAAAAGACCAGTGACTCTGGTTAAGTGGCTCGCATGCAACCAGGACTACCCTCCAATGGACTCCCAGATACCTTGCTCAGAGTGACATTCAATCAGAGTGTATTTAAACACTTGCAAACGTTACAATGATTAAGGCTGGCTTCTTAGAATTAAAGTTCTACAACAAATGTTTATTTTATATAATAACTAAAATTAAACATATATTTTATATATGAAAGTGCATGGACAATGATGTGTGGGTGTCATCATAACCCAGTTTATTGACTGACTGCAGTGGTTTAGTAGACTGTGCTTGAGAGCTATCAACCCAAAACTGATGTTTCTATCACTAGCTTCTTAAGCCTCGTACACACGGTGCGATGGTCGTACGGCCGGGCGTCCAAAATCGTATGTTGGCTGTTGTGTCTCGCGTACTGACGTGCACTAAGTGATCATACGAGCAAGCCTAACGTGGTGACGTGCTATGAGTGTATAAAGAGGAAGTTCAGGTGCATGTGATTTGTGAATTAGGAACGTAGGTTTACACGAACAGACACTTCCGGGTGTTCCTGACTTCTGAGCATGTGTGTTTTGCAGGTACAGCTTTGTTGGCCCAACTTCTCTGTACACACGATACAACAGTCGTACAACCGCTTGTTGTATAACAAAAGTTTTCTAGTCTGCTAATCCAACTACTGTTGTACGACCGTCGCACGTCGGCCGTTCTAATCGCGCATACTAACGGTCGGATGGTCGTATAACAAGCTGTTGTATGACTGTTGTTGCACAACTGTTGTACCGTGTGTATGGGCCTTAATACTTCTTGGAAAGATCACCTGTTTGGAGCCGCCAGCTCTGTGCACTCACATGGATGGGTCTTGAATGGGAAAAATACAGGTTTGCCTTAAGGTAATTATTAAGGTGCCTGCGGAAGTTAGATGATGTCCGACCAGTTCTGAAGCACACCTCAGCTATTGAATGATCTTGATGAAATGAAAGACTAATTTATAGCCATACAATTTCACAGGAAGCAAACTTACATGTTTGTTCCTACAAAGGGAGGAAAGGGGGTGGGGGATTGCTGAAGAACACCAGCTTTCTTAAAGGAAACAATAGTGATCTGCTGGGAAAAGCTATTTCAGCTGACCAACTTTCCTCTGAGCAAGTTCTGTCTGGGTACGACGGCAAGGGTGGTAAGGGAGTCCACAGATATACAAATGTTCCTTGATGTGACCATAAACAACCAGATTGGGCAAACATTATCTAATGTTTGTAGGCACCTTTACTAATTGATGGCATTTTTTTGATCATTGCATTACATGCTTTCATTTGTTCTTCCCCAGAGAGGAGTATCCATTATATTGACACAAACAATTACCTGAAAGTTTGGACACGCTGGGCACACGGAGGGCTGGAAAGTGCAAAATCTGGTGCAGCGGTGCATGGTAGCCAATCAGCTTTTAACTTCCTTTTGTTCAATTAAAGGGTAAGTTTACCGTTGCACAAAATCAGTGAGGTGAACTTACACTGGACCCCCTAATCACCCCTCCACCCCCCTGGTCCCGCTGTACCTGAGGCCAGCAATCACCGGTCTGGGGATTTGAATCCCCTGCAGCTTAATTTCGTAAACGTACCTCGTAAAGGTACTTATAGGAAGCATTCTAGCTGGTCGGCGCCCATGGACAGCGCCTCACCTAGTCCGTCTTGTCAGTGGGGGAGAAGAAGAGAGAAAGGAGTGGGGATTTCAAATCCCTGGACCGGTAAAGTGGAGACCCAATGTCTCCTAGCGGGTGATGGCATAAAGGTATAGCAGGACCAGGGAGAATGGGGAGGGGGTCCAGTTGCCACCTCCTCCCTTTACAACCAAGCACATATTAATTACACAGGCTCTGTGGCTGATCAAGGTGGTAATTGTGCCTTTTCTGCATTAAATTAGCCTTAGAACCTGTGTAATTCATATGTGTTCCGGTTTAAAGGGATGAGGTGGCAACCCTAGGTTAAGTGTAAGTTCAACTTACAGATTTTCTGTAAAGATGAACTAACACTTTAAGGCTCCATGCACACTGGACGCTATAGGGCTCTTTCAGCGTCGGGCAGGAGACGCTGCTCACAAAACGTTCTATTTGCAGTGTTTTGTAAGCAGCGTTTAGCGGCGTTTTTCAGCGTCAGCGTTTTTGGGCGTTTTTTTTTTACTTCATTGGCTTCCATTAAGGACTGCAAAAAACGCCAGATGCCGATAGACGCCGGCGTTTACCAGCGTTTAGGGGCGTTTTTTCTTCATTGGTTTCCATTGACTGCAAAAAACGCGTTTAGCGGCGTTTACCGGCGTTTTTTGTGGTCAGGAGAACGACTTTTGAACGCCAATTCAGGGCGTTCAGATAACAGCCCAAAAACGCCACTGCTGATAAAAGACAATAAACGACCATGTGTGCATGGACACATAGGATAAAATAAAGTGGCGTTTTTGGGCTGTTAAAAAAAAACGCCAAAACGGCCAAAAACTGTCGTTTTTGAGATACAGTGTGCATGGAGCCTTAGCGTTGGCAAAAAAAAAAACCTGGAAGCTGATTTCTATGCACCGGATTTTGCACTCTTCAGTTTTAGCAAATCAACCCCAGAGTTTTTAAATGAATCACTCAGATATAACTGACATTCGAACAGCCCTGGTAAATGTCACTATGAAGAGAAAGGATTCATGCATTGGTTTATTTAGAGCTGTGAATAAGTACTGCAGTTCAGCAAGTGCATGGGCAATGTTTTTCTTATAGCAGTTCTGTTTCAGCACCTCCTGGACATGTCTGGGCGTAGCTCTGTCAGTGAACTTTTACTCATTCAGATCACACTCTATTAGACTTGCCGTTTCTAACCTTCCCCCAGTACCTGCGTGCAGCCGTTCACCATGACCCAAAATAATGTTCGTGCCAAAGAAGATGGAGGGACATTTTCAAAGTCAGCTGAAAGTAAAACCACACTCTCTCCACTTCAAACAACAGAACAAAGCTCTTAAAAAGCATCTGATTTATTTTTTTAAGGGTTAGCACATATAATTATGGTGTGTGGAAGGTGGCAGGAATAAATAAAGTATGATTCAAAACCACTATCTGTTCATGAACAAAAAACACTAATTTTACTGATAATGCGTGATCTTTCCAATATACTCGGAGCACATCATATATTTTTAAATGGTCATATTGAAAAGAAATTAAATCTTAATCAAGGTACTGCAATAAAATTAACTCCCTCAATGTGTGACAGAGACTACTAAAAGAAACCTCTGCGTGAAGGTTTTGATGAAAGCTGCCATTCCATGACAAATGTGGCACAAACTAATTTAACCACTTGCCCACTGATTGGTTTTACTTTCTCTTTATTAGCCCGAAATGTAAAAACATAATTGGGTACTATGCATCGCATATTAGCCCATTATGTGGCACTTACCTGCATTGGAAGCCCGCGATGTCTCTGCTCCAGGCCGCGTCCATCTTCTGCCCCTCTTCCTTCCGCGGGACCTCAGACTCCGGCTCTGTAACTGGCCGGAGTCACGTGACGTCACTCCTGCGCATACGCGCGGGAGCCGCCATTCGTGGCACGATCTCAGTGAAGAAATGGCACAGAGGCCGTTTCTACACTGCGCATGTGCCCGATGACGTGGGCACATCACAGTACACTGTATATCTCCTAACCAGTGCAGGTTTATGAGATATGCAGGGAATCTACAGGTAAGCCTTATTATAGGCTTACATGTAGGTTAAATTGGTTGTCAAAGGTTGACAACCACTTTAGACCCCCTTCCTAACCAGACCAATTTTCAGCTTTTATTGCTCTCACATTCTGAATGACAATTACTCAGTCATGCAACACTGTACCCATATGAAATTGTTGTCCTTTTTTCACACAAATAGAGCTTTCTTTTGGTGGTATTTAATCACCACAGAGTTTTTTATTTTTTGCGCTATAAATTAAAAAAGCCCGAAAATTTTCTGTTATAAAATTTTGCAAATTAGTATTTTTTCTTCATAAATTTTGGCCAAAATTTATACTGATACATATCTTTGGTAAAAATAACTGAATCAGTGTAATTATTTAGTCTTTGTGAAAGTTATAGAGTCCACAAGCTATGGTGCCAATCAGTGAAAATTGATCACCGTACTGATGGCCTATCTCATTTCTTGAGACACTGAGGGTCGGTTCACTGCTGCGATGCGGAAACACTGCGAATCCACTCCGGGTTCCCGCATCGCATGTCTCCCGGCGGCAGTTCACACTGTCATATGTGAACTGCGGGGAGTGTCAATAGAAAGCTAATGACACCCCCAAATCAGTTCGCATATCACACTGTGAACTGCAAACACCCATGCAATCCCATTCTGCTGCTATAGAAAAAAGGGTCATGTGCGATTTTTTTTCCAAATGCGATTTCAGCCATACTATCTGTATGGCTGAGATCGCATTGCATAGAGATCACATGTGATTCACACTGTAGTGCAGTGCGAATCACATCTGATCTGGCCGCACGCAGCAGTGTGAACCGGCCCTAAAGCCTTGTACATGCTTAGATTTTCTGTCTCTTTTTTGTTGGATGCTTGTCTCATGTCGAAAGTGAAGGGGTTACTAACCATGCAAAATTTTCGTACAACCAAATTCAACGTCAGATATGATGTAATGTGTTGAATAGCTTTGTATGTATTTTTTCGTTTCTGAGCATGCGTAGTCTTGCTCTTACGATTTTTTTCGTACGAAAACAGTACTAATGATACAAAAATCGGACGTTGAGTTCACGTACAATTTTTTTTTTTTATAATCTGCACATCCAGCTTTTGTCTTCTGAAAAATCTAAATCGGCTGTCGAAAGGACCATACTAGCAGTAACAATTTCGGATGATCGGTCGTCGTATGAAAATTCCTGTACGAATTACGCATTGGGTGTATGGACCTTAACAAGTCAGGAAAGTACAAATATCCCCCAAATGACCCCTTTTTTGGAAAGTAGACATTCCAAAGTATTTAATGAGAGGCATTGTGAGTTTTTTGAAGTTGCAATTTTTTCACACAATTCTTTGCAAAATTAAGATTTTTTTTTCTTTTCTTTTTTCACATAATTGTCATATTAACAAGTTATTGCTCACACACAGCATATGCATACAACAAATTACACCCAAAACACATTCTGCTACTCCTCCTGAGTATGTCGATACTACATGTGTGAGACTTTTACACAGCCTGGCCACAGAGGCCCAACATGCAGGGAGCACAGGCATTTTAAGGACATAAATTACATATTTGGAGCACCAGGACAATGGAAACTCCCAGAAAAATGACACCATTTTGGAAAGTAAACAACTCAATGTATATTCTATGAGGCATTATGAGTCTTTTGAACATGTCATTTTTTTCCACAAGTTTTTGGAAAATGTGCAAAGAAAATGAAAACGCATTTTCATTGCACAAAGTTGTCAATTTATACAATATTTCTAACATATAGCATGTACATAGCAAAGATTACACCCCAAAACACATTCTGCTACTCCTCCTGAGTATGGTGATACCACATGTGTGAGGTTTTTACACAATTTGGCCACCTACAGAGGCCCAAAATGCAGGGAGCACCAGCAGGTATTCTAGGGACATAAGTTTCAAATCTAATTTGAATACCTATTACACTTTTGTGAGGCACCGTAGTGGCATGGATGTGGCACGGATTAGCACTGATGTGGCATGGATGAGCACTGATGTGGCATGAATGTGGCACAGATGTGAACTGATGTGGCATGGATGAGCACTGATGTGGCATGGATGTGGCACGGCTGAGAACTGATGTGGCATGGATGAGCACTGATGTGGCATGGATGAGAACTGATGTGGCCTGGATGAGCACTGATGTGGCATGGATGTGGCACGGATGATCACTGATGTGGCATGGATGAGCATGAATGAGGCATAAATGAGCCATGGATGGGGATGGATGAGCCATTGATGAGCATGAATGAGCCATGGATGGGGATAGATGAGCTGTGGATGAGGATGGATGAGCCATGGTTGGGGATGGATAAACCATGGATGGGGATATATGAGCCATGGATGGGGATGGATGAGCCATGGATGGATGAGCCATGGATGAGCCATTGATGGGGATGGATGAGCCGTGGATGGATAAGCCATGGATGGGGATGGATGAGCCATGGATAAGAATGAATGAGCCATGGATGGGGATGGATGAACCATGGGTGGGGATGGATGAGCCATGGGTCCTCTGGATATTCCCGGGTGCATGTCCCAGGGGGTGTGCGGGAGAACAATTATCGGAGGATGTTATAGTATGTCCTCCAAGAGTTATCCGACCGTGCTGCAGCCATTTTTCGGCTATGGCCCGGTTAGCAAGCGGTTAATAAGGTTGGTGTTACTTCCCATTTGTTATGTGTATTAAAGTCATACTAAAGTCCCCTTTTTTTCTTTAAAAATAACAAACATGTTATACTTACCTGATCTGTAAAATGGTTTTGCACAGAGCAGCATGGATCCTCCTCTTCTTGGGTCCCTCACCAGTGCTCCTGGCCTCTCCCTCCTAATGAGTACACCCACTGCAAGCAGCTTGCTATGGGGGCACCCAAGCCGAGCCACAGCTCCGTGTGTCCATTCAGACATGGAGCTGTGGCCCGGCCCCACCCCCTCTCTCTCCAGACTGGCTATATGACTTTGATTGACAGCAGCGGGAGCCAATGGCACTGCTGCTGTGTCTCCACCAATCAGGAGGGAGAGTCCTGAACGTGCACATCGCTAGATGGAGATGGGGCTCAGGTAAGTATTAGGGGGGCTGCTGCACATGGATTTTTAAAAAAACATCTGCCTTTACAACCACTTTAAATCAGGGAAAACCTCTTTCCACTGGAGCTTTTCCCTTTGCTTTGAGTGTCATACATATTTAGGACTGAACAGTGACAGGATCATTTGATTACTTGTGATAAAAAATCTTTGCTACATTTAATAGTGTCAGACTGCTGCTATTTAAAAGATGTGCTATGCCATTTGTAGTGCTACCCCCATATAAGCTGCTGATAAAAAGGGATCCCCCACCCTGCACAGCTAGGCAGACCGAATTTCCACAGCACCCTTGAGTCAAGAAACAGTTTTTGTTTTATTTATGGATTAATAAACTAGGATGGGGTTAGGGGTATTATGGGATGCCCACTTGACTTTAGCAAAACTCTTCAGGGACAACTTTCCTCTGTACAGTCTATCTATACACTCCTCAGCTTCCTCCGGCACATCACCTTGGTGGTGTAGCAAAGTCCCAGTGTCCAGCTGTCTTCCTGTGGCTAATGATCCCAGCGCCACCTCTTCAGGCACTGCCAGCCCACCTGGCTGCAGCTGCCCCTTTTACTAGCCCTCCTGGCTAATCTTCCACAGTCCTCCCAGATTGACTCTACAACCATCTCAGACTGCCACTCTTCAGTCCTCTCAGGCTGCCTCTCAGTCCTCCCCAACTGTCTCACTCACCAGCCACCTGGCTGTCTTCTTCCTGGACATCTCCTGGACATCGCTCGCTGGCAACTACTGTCCTCACACCTGCTCCCATGCCACTGGACAGGACTCCTCCTGCACCTGAGCCCCCAGACTCAAGGTCACCCCCCCCAGACTAGGGGGCTAACTTCAAGGGTCTCCGACAGCCTCCTCAGCACTCCATCTCCAGCTTCCACCCAAACTCCCTGTTTCCACCTTAACTCCCTGCACTCCCTGAAACCCCCCTGCACTCCCCCCACTCACCATCATGAACAGCACTGTGACTGCAGTGGAGTCATTCAGGTTCCTGGGCACCACTATCTCTCAGGACCTGAAGTGGGACATTCGCATTGACTCCATTGTGAAAAAGGCCCAACAGAGGTTGTACTTCCTTCGCCAGCTGAGGAAGTTTAACCTGCCACAGGAGCTGCTGAAACAGTTCTACTCCACCATCATCGAATCCATCCTTTGCACTTCAGTAACTGTCTGGTTCAGCTCAGCTTCTAAATCTGACCTCAGAAGACTACAGAGGGTAGTCCGGACTGCTGAGCGAATCATCGGTTCAACCCTCCCGTCTATTCAAGAACTGTATCTATCCAGAGTGAGCAAAAGGGCCGGCAAAATCACTCTGGACCCCTCACATCCAGCACACTCCCTCTTTGAACTGTTGCCATCTGGTCGACGCTACAGAGCATTGAGCACCAGAACGACCAGACACAGGAAAAGTTTCTTCCCTCAGGCAATCCATCTAATGAACAATTGGAAAAAAAAAAAAACTGTGGAACACAATA
>BLSH010416934.1:253663-273121 GCA_018402905.1 Glandirana rugosa
CTGTAGTTGTGTTAAAGATAGGCGAGGCGTGCACAATTGGAGCCGCTGTACAGTTACCGACATTTGTTTCTCTTTGAACATTTATTGAGTACTTTCTTATTTCAATGTAATTTTGGTTCGTGTGGTAACAAAAAGAACACTTTAAGGGTTATTCAAACTACACAGTCTCTTTGTTTACAGCCATTGACATGTCGCCGAGGTTAACACGTGCGGAGCGGATAGAAATTGTGTTGATGTCTAGTGAACGCAGTAACCGGGTCATTGCAGCAGATTTCAGTGCAAGACAGCCTACGAGACCACCCATCTCCCATGCTACAGTTAGCAAACTGCTTGCTAAGTTTCGTGAAACTGGTTCAGTGTTGGATTTGCCAAAATGTGGACGCATGAAATCTGTCACTAATGAAGGAACATCAGTGGCTGTCCTAGCTTTATTCAGCAAGAGCCCACAGCGTAGCACTCGCCGCATGTCACTGGAGAGTGGCATTAGTCGAACATCCCTTCGGTGGATATTAGGTACTCACAAATGGCACCCTTACAAACTCCAGCTACTGCAGCATCTCAACTAGGATGACCCAGATCGGTGCACTGAATTTGCAGAATGGGTAAAACAAAAATTGGAACAGGACCCTCAGTTTACGCAGAAGATTTTGTTCAGTGATGAGGCAAACTTTTACGTGAATGGTGAAGTTAACAAACAAAACCACCGCTATTGGTCTGACACTAACCCACATTGGATAGATCCCTCCAAGACTGTTGGAATCAAAACATTGATGGTATGGTGTGGTATATGGGGTACAAAGATAGTGGGGCCATTCTTCATCAATGGAAACCTCAAGGCCACTGGATATGCAAAATTGCTACATGATGATGTGACATTCCCTTAGTTTTTCCAGCAAGATGGTGCACCACCACATTATGGGTGTCAGGTCCGAGCATTGCTAGATGAACAGTTTCCTAGAAAGTGGATTGGTCATCGTGGGCCAGTTGAATGGCCCCCAAGGTCTCCCGATCTGACCCCCTTAGACTTTTATCTTTGGGGTCATCTGAAGGCAATTGTCTATGCTGTGAAGATACGAAATGTGCAGCACCTAAAACTACGGATACTGGAAGCCTGTGCTAGCATTTCTCCTGTGGTGTTGCTATCAGTGTGTGAAGAGTGGGAGAAGAGGGTTGCATTGACAATCCAACACAATGGGCAGCACATTGAACACATTTTATAAGTGGTCAGAAACTTGTAAATAACTCATGAAAGAATAAAGTTACGTTAAAACCAAGCACACCATTGTTTTTCTTGTGAAATTCCCAATAAGTTTGATGTGTCACATGACCCTCTTCCTATTGAAAAAACAAAAGTTGGATTCAAAATGGCCAACTTCAAAATGGCCGCCATGGTCACCACCCATCTTGAAAAGTTTCCCCCCTCACATATACTAATGTGCCACAAACAGGAAGTTAATATCACCAACCATTCCCATTTTATTAAGGTGTATCTATATAAATGGCCCACCCTGTAATTTATTATATGTTTTCAAGCATGTTTCCAGACCTAAACCTTATTGAGCATATATGGATCCTCAAACAGAAGGTTCTGTGATGTCATCATGGAGGAGTGGAAGAGGACTCCAGTAGCAATCTGTGAAGCTCCGGTGAACTCCATGCCCAAGGGGGTTAAGGCAGTGCTGGAAAATAATGGTGGCCACACTTTGGGCCCAATTTGGACATTTTCACTTAGGGGTATACTCACTTTTATTGCCAGCGGTTTAGACATTAATGGCTATGTGTTGAGTTATTTTGAGGGGACAGCAAATTTACATTGTTATACAAGCTGTACACTCACTACATTTTAGCAAAGTGTCATTTGTTCAGTGTTGTCACATGAAAAGATATAATAAAATATTTACAAACATGTGGGGGTGTACTTACTTTTGTGAGATACTGTATGTTACTCAGAACTATTTTTGATATTTGGTCACTTTTTTTACTTTAAACTTTTT
Source organism: Glandirana rugosa (assembly GCA_018402905.1). Lineage (NCBI taxonomy): Eukaryota > Metazoa > Chordata > Amphibia > Anura > Ranidae > Glandirana > Glandirana rugosa. Next base: position 255,658 of record BLSH010416934.1, read on the forward strand.
TGTAAGAGAATGATGTGCAGTGTCACCTAAAGGTTGTATATATTTTGCTTTTACATACACTTTATGTAATTTGCTGTGTTTTTAAAGGGGCAGCAGCATGTTTATTGTGGAAGAAATATTTGATTGACTATTTGTTTTAGTGGGAAAATTATATTTGTTTGGCTCAGTGAAATTATGATTTATACTCAAAATTAGTGACTATAGTACATCAAGCTATTTTTGCAAATCAGGCAGCTTTATGTCACATGGGGCTCAATTCATTAGGCTATAACAAACCAGTTTGCCAAAGAGAGTCAGCGGTGACAACCAGCAAGAGCGAAGAAGGCCAGATTATTGTTCTGGAAAATAACACCGGCATTACCGCTGAAAGCTGACGTTTAGCCAAAAAATATTTTTCTCCTATAGCTGTAGTCACATCACTTACCTGTAATAAAGTATGTCTCGTGTCTATAAGGCAGACAAAGCCATTCATTGATTACACTGTATGTAACATGATCTGTGAATGGGGAGAGTCTGATGAATGACTGGACTCTCTCCTCCATTCACAGATCGTGTTACATGCCGTGTAATCAATGCATGGGCTTTTCTCTAAGGAGATAGATAGAAATTAGCAAAACAAATCAGCAGGAAAATAATAACTAAGGGGAGAAAAGAATGAAGACGTTAATTAGGGCATATTTGGGCAATCTAGGGGTTAAATAAAGGGGAACAATTTTTATTTTAAAGAAAACGTTTTTTTTACAGGGCAAATTGCTTTATCTGGCCTTGATCTGCAGAGAACAAATGTTACTGTCTATCTTTCTGTCTCCGCAATGTTTACAAACACTGTGTTAGAAGGGCAGTTACAGCTGTAATAGCTCCTGCATTTACACAGCAACTCCAAGCTGTCATTTTGACAACCAGAATTTGCCAGCAAATGGAAGGGGGGAGGGGGGTAGGGGGACACAAAGACATGGTGTACTACTGCCCTGCTGATTAAAGAATGCATTTGGTCTGTTGAATACAGCAGGACAGTAGTACAGTTTAGCACAGGCATTTGAACCAGGCCACAGTAATAGGGTATTCACAAGCAGTCTCATTGACAATGGAGCCTAATAGTTCATATTCTAAACATTCTCATGGATGCTTAGGAGGACAAGTGACTTCTTATTTTAAAGCAGACAGTCTCCTCTTTCATGTAGATAATTCTAACATTTTTTAAAATTACATACTGGAAACCCAACTGCAAACATAAATCCTAGACAAAGCTCTAAGACTTGCTGAGCCCTGACTGGACTTTGACCTTTGTTCATACTCAGAAAACTATAGTTCATTTACAGTAAGCACACAGTATTACAATATTACAAAACTATTTACCAGAATGCATCTTTTTTTTTTAAAAAAACATACATATTTGTACTTGATTGTGTTGCATTTTGGAGTGTTGTGTGTTATGTAAAGATGTGTAATTTCTTCCTCAAGTGTTTGTCTGTGTATCATAAAATATGGTTTTATAGACCAATATTCCTGCTAAATGTGGACCTGAAACTATTTACCAAAATCCTTTCCAACTGCATATTGCCTCATCTCAGCTCTCCTATCCATGTGGACCAGGTTGGTTTCACTTCTAATAGGGAGACAAAGGATAATACAAGTCCTCAAAACAGATGGATAGCCATGATATACCCAACCCATTGGTAGTGGTTACAGCCAACAAAATACTCTCTGAATATTTCTGCCTTCGTAATGGCACAAGCAGGACTGGCCCATTCCTTGTAATGGAAAAAAGCATGACAGGACCTCTTAAATATGAGATCTGGGGTCAAAAAGACCCCAGATCTCATATTTACACTTAGATGCAAAAAATGACATAGCAAAAAAAAAGGGCCCTTTAAGACCATTGGGCGGAAGTCGCTTCCGCCCAGCCATGTTATGGAGCCAGGTGAATGGCTTCAGCTGCTCACTCGGCTCACGGACACTGGGGGGAGCGGACCCGATCATCTCCGCCGCTGCCGGTAAGCGGCGGAGATGACCGGAAAGCGGCGGGAGGGGGGGCACCTCTCCCACCGCTGATAAAAGTGATCTCACGGCGAATCTGCCACTAAGACCACTTTTATCTGACGCGGAATCACCGGCTGAAAAAAACAATACTGGGGTTATGGTAGCTATCTGCTACCATAACAAAGGTATTCCACTTCAAACTGCCGCCGTCATACGACGGTGGGCGGTCTTGAAGTGGTTAATCCTGCCTTGAGGCACTTTGCTCTGTGCCTCAAGCCGCCTATTGGCTCCTGGTACTGTCAATCAACAACCGCCGTCCTATAGACGGCGGTGATTGATCTCGGAGGAGCCTCGGCGCCACTTCCGGCCATGGAGACTGGAGAGAGAAGGCTCCAGGCTTCAGCACACTTACCCACAAGCTCTGACTCTGCATAGAAACAGCCACTGGCCGCATGCCGAACTCTGCACACTCCTGCCTGCCTGCCTATTAGATGGGGTAAGTTCGGGACTTGTCCCGACTTCGGGGGGCGGACCCGCCAGCAGCGGCGGAGATGACCGGAAAGCGGCGGGAGGGGGGGCACCTCTCCGGCCGCTGATAAACGTGATCTTGCGGCGAATGCGCCGCTAAGACCACTTTTATCTAACGCGGAATCGCCGGCTGAAAAAAATGATACTGGAGTTATGGTAGCTATCTGCTACCATAACAACGGTATTCCACTTCAAACTGCCACCATCATATGATGGTGGGTGGTCTTGAAGTGGTTAATCCTGCCTTGAGGTGCTTTGCTCTGCGCCTCAAGCCGCCTATTGGCTCCTGGTACTGTCGATCAATCACCGCCGTCCAATAAACGGCGGTGATTGATCTCGGAGGAGCCTCTGTGTCACTTCTGGCCATGAAGACTGGAGAGAGAAGGCCTCAGCACGCATACCCGCAAGCTCTGACTCTGCATAGAAACAGCCGCTGGCCGCATGCCGAACACTGCACACTCCTGCCTGCCTGCCTATTAGATGGGGTAAGTGCGGGTCTTGTCCCTACTTCGGGGGGGGGGGCGCCTCGAACCCCTATCTGGTGATTGTATTACACGATCTGGGACCCTATATGTGCAATACGCTGCATGGAGCTTCCTATGATATATGCTATGTGCAATACTCTGCATTGAGCTGCCTATGACATGTACTACTATGTGCTATACTCTGCATGGAGCTGCTTATGATATGTACAATGTGCAATACTCTGCATTGAGCTGCCTATGATATGTACTATGTGCAATACTCTGCATGGAGCTGCCTATGATATGTACTATGTGCAATACTCTGCATTGAGCTGCCTATGATATGTACTATGTGCAATACTCTGCATGGAGCTTTCTATGACATGTACTATGTGCAATACTCGGCATGGAGCTTTCTATGACATGTACTATGTGCAATATTCTGCATGGAGCTGCCTATGACATGTAATATGTGCAATACTCTGCATGGAGCATGAACCGCCGCAAACCCCTACACTATCTGGGACCGTATATACCCTTACCTGGTGACTGTATACCCTATCTGGGACCCTGTATATCCTATCTGGTGACTGTATACCCCTATCTGGGACCCTGTATACCCCTATCTGGTGACTGTATACACTATCTGGGACCCTGTATACCCCTATCTGGGACCCTGTATACCCCTATCTGGTGACTGTATACACTATCTGGAGCTCTGTATACCCTATCTGGGGCTCTGTATACCCTATCTTGACCCTGTATACCTTATCTGGGACCCTGTATACCCTATCTGGGACTCTGTATACTGCTATCTGGGGCTCTGTATACTGCTAAATGGTGACTCTGTATACTGCTATATGGTGACTGTATACTGCTTTCTGGGGCTCTGTATACTGCTATCTGGTGCTCTGCATACCCCTAACTGGTGACTCTGTATACCACTATCTGGTAATGCTGGGCTGTATACTCCTGACACAAGGGGTGGAAACTATAAGGGGTGGGGCTTATGAGAAGTGGAAGGGGTCAAAAAGGAAGGGTGTGGTCTGGCGCCCCATTCTAAAATTTCACCGGCCCCCACTGGTGCCCACCAGTGCAGCCTATCAGTGCCACCTCATCAGTGCCCACCATCGCAGCCTATTAGTGTCCATCAGTGCCACCTCATCAGTGCAGCTTATCAGAGCCCAGCAGTGCAGCCTATCTGTGTCCATCAGCGCCACCTCATCAGTGCAGCCTATCAGTGCCACCTTGTCAGTGCCCACCAGTGCAGCCTATCAGTGTCCATCAGTGCAGCTTATCAGTGCCCATCAGTGCAGCCTATCAGTGTCCAGCAGTGTTACCTCATTAGTGCCCACCAGTGCAGCCTATCAGTGTCCAGCAGTGCCACCTCATCAGTGCCCACCAGTGCAGCTTATCAGTGTCCAGCAGTGCCACCTCATCAGTGCCCAACTAGTGCAGACAGGCATCGCATTGGGGAAGAGCCAAAAGACCTACCTGCCAGCCAGCTCGCTCCATATCCGATCAGCGCTCTGGGGATCTCAGCACTGCCACTCCCACAACAAACGTCTTGGCTGCCTGCACCTGCAGGCTGCAGCCTCGGCCTTCTCCCGACCATACATCGGGCAGGGTCTAAGAGTCAGCAGTGCTTGCGGCTCTTCTGGCTCCCCTGCACCCTGTGGACTACTACAGCTGCCTCAATGCTAGTGGCATTGTGGGGCGCAGAGTAGCCCCCAATGCACAGGCAGCGTGGGCTCCAGGGGCAGCTGATTTGAGCCCCTGGCGCCACCCCTCTTAAAGTGCTGCCCTTCTTAAAGTGCTGCCTGGGTCCCCTGGACCCCACGGGACCCATGGTAAGGCCCTGGGTACAAGACAGGACTGCCTATTATCGCTGTTCATTTTTATCCTACACCTTGAGCCCTTTCTCAGACATGTTAAACAGAACCCATATATAAGAGGCCTCCAGGCAAAAAAAAGTCAACATAAAGGTAGCAACTTATGCTGAGGAATATATATTCTTTATAACTACACCAGAACATTTTCTGAACAAAAATGGGCAGCTTTCCTATATCAATATCAATTTACAGAAATCGTAAATCCTTAACATCTCCACCCCCAAACCCCAAATAGATCATCTAAAAAACAATTTCACCTTGAATGGATTAGAAAAACCTAAGTACCAAGATCACTACCACGGCCGATAGACTTTTCTCTAACAAACTATAAGACTAGACTTGCAAAAAAGGAATCTTACACCTGATTCAGAGGTAATGCCATTCTTAAAATGAATATCCTTAATTGTCTACTTTACCTATTCCAGACATTGCCAATACCAATTCCATATCTGTTCGTAAATACGATACATAGAGAATACATGCCTAGTGAAGACCCATGTCAAATCTTTAACTACTTGCCTACTGGACACTTTTACTCTCTTCCCGCCCAGGCCAATATTCAGCTTCTAGCATTGTCGCACTTTGACTGACAATTATGTGGTCATGCAATGCTGTACCCAAACAACATTTTTGTCATTTTTTTGATACAGATATAGCTTTCTTTTGGTGGTATTTAATCACCACTGGGTTTTTCATTTTTTGTTAAAAAAATATTTTTGAAAAAAAAAAGTTTTTCTTAGTTTCTATAATACAATTTAGCAACTAAGCATTTTTTCTCCTTCACTGATGTGCACTGATGAGGCTGCATGGATGGGCACTGAGAGGCTGCACTGATGAGGTGGCACTGATGGGCACTAATGAGAGGGCACTGAAGGGCACTGAGGAGGAGGCACTAATATGCAGCTCTCATGAGCACTGATAGGCGGCACTGCTGGGCACTGATAGGTGGCACTGATGGGCCCTAATAGGCGGCACGGATAGGCGGCACTGATGGGTGGTATTAGTGTCTGTGCAGATGTCCCCTGTGAGGAAATGCTGCTGATCGTCTCTCCTCTACTCCCATGCTGTCAGTGTGAGGAAAGGAATGCTGATAACCGACATTTCCTTGTTTACATGTGATTAGCTGTGATTGGACACAGCTGATCACATGGGTAAAGAGGCTCATCATCGGCTCTTTACCGAGATCGCCGTGTCCCAGGGACAGAGCGCACCATCATTCAACATGGTGAGAGTGGGGCGACCTCATATGATGTCATCCCAGAACAAGAGAGCCACCTTGCGCCCATCATTTCGCAATACAGCCGGCAGGAGGTGATTAAAATTCAGCCTAAGGGTTATACCCAATGTTGGCCTCCTAATGATAGTCTCTCTTTGTCTCCAACTTACACAGAGCGACTATCCTTCCCTTATCCAAGTGAAATATGCTAAAAGTACACCATTTCTTGACATCCATTTCCAAGCAATATCACCCAGGGTATTTACCTTCTCCCTATGATTTTCTATGTTCTGAAGAAGGTATCCTGCGGCATTCTTTTTCTCAAACATGCAACTTCTTGATGCGCCCCCTAGACCAACATTCCCCACCTTTGTCTCTCAAATGGCAAAGAAATATCAACACTAATTAATTCTTAGACAGATAATTTCTTGTACTTTGCACATCGTTTCTCCATCCGCATTGGTTATTAAAATCCTAATGACACAGACTCCCATCTGTACTACATAAAAAAGCCATCAGACTTCCTAACTCTGTTAGAGGTGTAAGGTACATGAGGGCACAGCTCTCCATGCTTGGGAACCTTCTGGAACCAGGCCCATGACACCCCTTATAAAGTGACTAGCATTGCTCTTGGAGATAATCCTGCTGCATACCTTTTTACTCTAACTGCCTTCCCAGAAACAGATAAAAGCACTCCTTGCTGATCCATTACTGAATGCAGCTAGGGTCTTCATTCTAATTCTGTGGAGACAGGAAGCTATCCCGACAGTACAACTGTGATGTTCCAAAACGATAATTCTTAGGAATACAAGGGCATTCACTGCAGTTCTAAATCACCAAAATAGAGGATTCAGACTAATATGGTACTACTGAATGGAGTCTTTCCCTCGCAGGAATATAGAACACTAGTCTCAGAAACATAAACTATGGGAGACCTTTCCAAGATGATGGAGATATAGTTACTGCTCTTTTAAATAATGGTTGGGCCACAAGTCCCCTGCCTTCTCAATTCACACCCACACTATCCTACCTTCACCTTTTTTTTTTCTTCATCCCTCCCTAAATCCCTCCATCATGCTGATCTTTGTTACTGACTATCCTCTCTATTCCCACACCATTTTTATACTCCTTTTTGTGTGCCCCTCGTTTTTGGACCTTATTTGGAAAATACAGTGCCTTGCGAAAGTATTCGGCCCCCTTGAACTTTGCGACCTTTTGCCACATTTCAGGCTTCAAACATAGAGATATAAAACTGTAATTTTTTGTGAAGAATCAACAACAAGTGGGACACAATCATGAAGTGGAACAAAATTTATTGGATATTTCAAACTTTTTTAACAAATAAAAAACAAAAAAATTGGGCGTGCAAAATGATTCAGCCCCCTTAAGTTAATACTTTGTAGCGCCACCTTTTGCTGCGATTACAGCTGTAAGTCGCTTGGGGTATGTCTCTATCAGTTTTGCACATCGAGAGACTGAAATTTTTGCCCATTCCTCCTTGCAAAACAGCTCGAGCTCAGTGAGGTTGGATGGTTTGTGAACAGCAGTTTTCAGTTCTTTCCACAGATTCTCGATTGCATTCAGGTCTGGACTTTGACTTGGCCATTCTAACACCTGGATATGTTTATTTGTGAACCATTCCATTGTAGATTTTGCTTTATGTTTTGGATCATTGTCTTGTTGGAAGACAAATCTCCGTCCCAGTCTCAGGTCTTTTGCAGACTCCATCAGGTTTCCTTCCAGAATGTTCCTGTATTTGGCTCCATCCATCTTCCCATCAATTTTAACCATCTTCCCTGTCCCTGCTAAAGAAAAGCAGACCCAAACCATGATGCTGCCACCACCATGTTTGACAGTGGGGATGGTGTGTTCAGGGTGATGAACTGTGTTGCTTTTACGCCAAACATAACGTTTTGCATTGTTGCCAAAAAGTTCGATTTTGGTTTCATCTGACCAGAGCACCTTCTTCCACATGTTTGGTGTGTCTCCCGGGTGGCTTGTGGCAAACTTTAAACAACACTTTTTATGGATATCTTTAAGAAATGGCTTTCTTCTTGCCACTCTTCCATAAAGGCCAGATTTGTGCAGTATACTACTGATTGTTGTCCTATGGACAGAGTCTCCCACCTCAGCTGTAGATCTCTGCAGTTCATCCAGAGTGATCATGGGCCTCTTGGCTGCATCTCTGATCAGTCTTCTCTTTGTATGAGCTGAAAGTTTAGAGGGACGGCCAGGTCTTGGTAGATTTGCAGTGGTCTGATACTCCTTCCATTTCAATATTATCGCTTGCACAGTGCTCCTTGGGATGTTTAAAACTTGGGAAATCTTTTTGTATCCAAATCCGGCTTTAAACTTCCCCACAACAGTATCTCGGACCTGCCTGGTGTGTTCCTTGTTCTTCATGATGCTCTCTGCGCTTTAAACGGACCTCTGAGACTATCACAGTGCAGGTGCATTTATACGGAGACTTGATTACACACAGGTGGATTCTATTTATCATCATTAGTCATTGAGGTCAACATTGGATCATTCCGAGATCCTCACTGAACTTCTGGAGAGAGTTTGCTGCACTGAAAGTAAAGGGGCTGGATAATTTTGCACGCCCGATTTTTCAGTTTTTTATTTGTTAAAAGTTTGAAATATCCAATAAATTTCGTTCCACTTCATGATTGCGTCCCACTTGTTGTTGATTCTTCACAAAAAATTACAGTTTTATATCTTTATGTTTGAAGCCTGAAAAGTGGCAAAAGGTCGCAAAGTTCAAGGGGGCCGAATACTTTCGCAAGGCACTGTAGACTGAGATGTATATCTCACAACTTTGCAAAAAAAAAAAAAAAAAAACAGCAGATCCAGATAATTGCCAGATACCAGATAAATAGGAAATGTATATATATATATATATAAAAAAGATATATTCAGTTCATTATGCAGTACATTTCACCATGCAATGTTTCTTTAAAAATGCTGCAAGTACAGGTAATACCTGTTGTTCCTACCAACAATTCAATGTGCTGCTTACTCTCTTTAGTGAGCTGACAACACCACCTCTGCTGTACTGAAACTTCAAGCAGTATTGGCCTGCCTGTCTAGACTACAGAACTCCCTTATGTTATGGAGATGAGGGGATGTCCTGTAGTTTTCTCTGGAAAGACTGACAATAACTCAGGGTAGGCTGGCAACAGTGCCAGCTTAGTTTTTATACACATGGTAAATTTAAGGGAAGTAATTGTTTCTTTGGTACGCCTAAGTCCCCCATTTACCCTGAGTGTTTTGTAGTGTGTTTTCCTACACCTGACTATGCCTGATACACTCAACATGCAGAATCTCATTGTTTGTAATTGTGATCATTCACATTTCAATGTCTCTTGTACACTTGATGCTCTATGCTCAAAGAAGTACATGAGCTTTTTTTTTTTACTGTAATCAGGCATTTTGGCCCTGTATATTTAAATGGGAGCACCTGCAATGGTGCAACATTTTTTAACACTTTTTTTTGCGCCTGAAAAACTCCTCTCGTCCTCTACAACTGCTCTCCTCCCTTTGCCTAACCCAGGAAACAAATATCTGAAGCTTGATACATGTGCAAAAACATGCAAATTGTTTAGACAATTTGAAAATGTTTCAAAATCACCAAAAAATATGCTCCGACCACGCTTTGTTTGGGTGTGAGTGGAGGGCTAAGTGATGATGAAAAATCAATTACAGTAATTCAGAATATTTTGTTTACAAGTTTGCACTTTCTAGTAGGATGAAAAACACTGAACAGCTTAACCACTTGCCCTCCGGAAGGTTTTACCCCCTTCAAGGCCAGGGCATGTTTGCTATTCAGCACTGTGGTATTTTAACTGCCAATTGCTCGGTCTGTACCCGCATGAAATTTATATCATTTTTTTACACAAATAGAGCTTTCTTTTGGTGGTATTAAATCACCACTGCATTTTTCTTTTTTAGTTTCTGATATAAAATTTTGCAAACAAATAATCTTTCTTTATAAATTTAAGGCCAAAATGTAGTCTGATACACTTCTTTGGTAAAAATAACCCAAATCAGTGTATTATTTAGTCTGTGTTATAGAGTCTACAAACTATGGTATATATAATTTGAAAACTGATCAATACTGATGTACTGATGGCCTATTTCATTTCTTGAGGCCCTAAAATGCCAGGACAGTAAAAATACCCCCCAAATTACCAATTTGACCATTGAGTTCAGTCATGTATTAATTAAACAAATATGTATTTTGCACAAAATTAGTAAGGGGAACATGCCTGCTGTCCTGAAGTATGATCATCAGACATTCCTGGCACAAAAAAGATGCAAGGATGGGCTGTATATTGCTTGTGTGCGCGTACCCACACATAAAAATTCTTCTAGATTTATTTTAATCAAGACAGTATGGAGTGCGCACATATGCACGTATTTGTGCGTATACTCGCATACTTGCGTAAAAATACTGACTGGCAAAACAAATTTATGTATTTTTTCTTGTTTTACTGATATATACGCAGTGCACGTAAACATGCCTGTGTGTACAAAGTACTTTGAAAACAATGATCTGCATTTACATCAGTAAAAATAAAATGCCTGTATGCCTAAAAACACTGTGTTTTTAGGCAGCAGTGTACAAGAGTACACTCCGTGTGTCTCCTCCTCCCCCTTGGCCAAAAAGATTGCTTCTCCTTTTGGCCAATCGGGAAACGGGCCGCTTATGTCCTGCTTCCTGATTGGTGGGGAGGAGATTTAGTGTGAATATAGCAAATATTCATTCGCTAATGTCACACAACTGGGTGGGCTCGGTGTGCAGTGCTCTGTGCCCTGAGCTCACCCTTATTTGAAGCCTAGTAGAGCCTCTGGATCTTATCACATGTTTCAAACCCCCCCCCATTGGGATGGATGGGGGGGAGGCGGTGCCCATGCGCCCCTAATGGACGGGCCGCCAATGGTAGCTGCAGGGGTCAAAACAGAGATCTCTTATCTAGCCATGCTGTTTGGAAAGGGAGTATAGTTCTCAAAATTGCAAATATTTTGGCAGTTTCATGCTTTTAGTTATTTTCTTGGAGTTCAGATGTAACTAGTTATTGCTTTCAACAGTACAGAAGCCTTATCAATGGATTAAAATATTTATGCAAAAAGTTGTGGAAGATAATATAACTACTAAATATCTCATAGACAGCATATTCACAAAAAGCAGTAAATATTTAATATACGAGAATAAAGCCACAATTGTTGTCAAGGGGAATAGGAGAAGCTTGCGGCAGGCACTGCTGCTTTAATATTTCACTTAATTTTCCTCTCTAATACCTATCAGTGTCATGTTTGCTTTGGCTCTTACCAGAGGAAGGCCGTCATTGTTACAAAGCTTAATTTACTCAATTGAACAAGGTAACAGCTTGGCTGCCTTAACGAGTCATAACTTCGGTGTATTACAGTACAGTCGATTAAATTTATTACTTGGCTTGCGGGATCTGGTTATCACAAGCAGCTTGTCTCTGTCTGTGACACACATTTTAAAGACATCAAAGCCGGCAGAGAAAAGGAGGGATAGAAAAGGATATTCCTTTCTGTGAATCAGCTGGACAATGTCATGTGCAAAGGTTATGCGGCATAGCTAGACATAGCCCAAGGGGGTTCAATAAAAACTGCAACCAGTAAACCTGGACTTACATTGTTTTCTTCATTTCTCCACATTTCAGCTCTCCCAGTTTGGCAATCCTGCATAGACTTTGGATTCTGTTCTTCTTGGATCTGCAATGATGAAAACTAATTAAACAGCATGAACGAGAGAGAAAACACCAGGGTGTTTATGAAGTTTAGTTTCTGCTGAGATTTTTAAAGATTTTCGTATAATCCTTATAAAAGGATTATAGGTGTAGTTCCTGACTGGGAATGCAACATGTTGTTTAATATCACAGGGGTCGAGATGTCCCTGTGGGGTAACTTGGCAAAATGTTGATTTAAACCTAAGGTATTGCAGATTTAATATTGTTTTCGCTTGAAATACAACACCTTTTGATCCATGATAATGTATGTTTATAAGATTAGCATTATGAGTTTTATTTTCACATTTTCTATTTTTTTTTTATTTTAATTGTGCTCATTGTGTCCATATAATAGACTTTGCTGCAAAAAAAAAGACCCATGCTGCAAAAAAAAAAAAAAAAAATCTGAGAATTCAATTTTTGTTTTTTCTTCAAATTTTTTTTTTTTTTGCTTACCTTTCACGTATTTCTCTCTTTCCTTTAATTTTTTGAACTGTGATATTTATGTCCTTAAATGCCCCACAAACAATAATTCAGTTTTGAGTTTTGAAACCCAGCAAGTTCTGACAAGCACCACTTGCCTGATGTTGGGGCTCAGTTGTATTTTGGTAAGTAGTTCACACCACCCCGTATAACCCCATACATTGATACTCCTATACAGCCTAAGGGGCTAGTAGCATGGGGACAGTCCAGAAGTCCAGAACCTGAGGTCTAGCTGAAAACAATGATCAGGGAGAAGGTATTTAAATATTTGATGTACACATTTGTTTGTCCATGTCTGTCAGATTGCAAAAGAGGGCCATTGTGTACCTGAAATGTTGCTACCTTGGCTGTGGCCACAAGTAAACTTTTTTGCATCTTTACTTTTTTGGTGCAGGCTCACCGCTCAGAGGGCAGCTCGTGTGGATCTGGTGTGCTGACTCACAAGGGCAGGTGCAGGCTGATGAAGCAATCAAGTAGTAACAGCAACAAGGTTGGAAGTAGCCGCACTCAAACGATCCAATTTCCAAAAAACGATTTTATTGCATCAAAGGGTGATACAGACAACGAACAGAAGTCCAGCTGACGCGTTTCGCACCCTACAGTAGGTGCTTACTCATAGCTTCTGTTCGTTGTCTGTATCACCCTTTGATGCAATAAAATCGTTTTTTGGAAATTGGATCGTTTGAGTGCGGCTACTTCCAACCTTGTTGCTGTTTTACTTTTTTGGTGTGATGGCCATGCCTCATTCAGTAAGGTTTTTTGTTGTTGTTTATGTGCCTGCTTGGGAGATTCACTTTCTCCCTCATTATCCTGATGAACAGGGCTGCTCCAGAGGCAAATGCCAGCAGAGGTTGGACATTTTTGACTTCCCCACCACAAAAATGGCTGCCTGAAGCAGCCACCTCAACTGGTCTCAGGGACAGCACAGAGCTGCTGATGACCAGAAATCTTTACTTTTTTGGTGTGTCGGCCATTCCTTGATTTTTGAAGATAGCTGTAGCACTACCACAAGCCATGCACCTAGACTCTTATGCCTTGGAAGTACAGTATGTGTGCAGGACAGGTTGGTGCAATATAAACCTAACAGGGTTTCTAACTTAACACCCTCTATTCAGAACCTTATTTAAATGTTATTAATGAATGCCTGGAATGCACCTCTAACAGGTCAGGTAATGTATTTTAAATGCCTTTTTTCCAATTCTAACTGTACTGTGGCTGTTCTCACTTTCACTAACTCGCATTTTAAGACTTTTTTAAAATGTAAAAGAAAACAATGTGCGTCAATACAAAAAGTGTCAAAGGTTAGCTGTAAAATGAAATCATAAATAAAGTGGCAAATGTTAATAAATAGCTTGATCATTTTCTCGAAGCTTCATTAGTGTTTGAGCAGCGTGCTTTGGTGGATAATAATTAAGCTTATAAGCATTTAATGGAAATCTAATGTATGACTTGTACTGTAGCTGATGCTGGAAATATTTTAAGCTCTATAAACTATATGTTTTAAATTCACGCTTTGACTAGATTGTACCAATCCATTCTGCAACATACAAGCTTATTTAATAAAGTAGTGCAAAGAACAGAAATGCTATGTAAACTGCCGTATCCCCACACCAACCAATCAAATTTAATTTTGAATTATTTTAGAGTAGACAGAAAACAAAGTGCCGGTTCACACAGGGGCGGCTTCAAAGTCGTCCGATTCTCGTCCGACTTTGAAGCCACCCGTACAGCGTGACTTCAGCGCGGCTTGCAAAACGACTTCTGTATAGAAGTCAATGCAAGCCGCTCCAAAGTCGCCTCAAAGTAGTACAGGAACCTTTTTCTATGTCAAAGCGGCTTGAGTCACTCCTATTAGAACTGTTCCATTGTACTGCATAGAGTTCGCCTGACAAGTCACCCCTGTGTGAACCAGCACTAAAAGGTGCATTAAATACTGTTACCTTGTATTAGGTTAGAGTTGAATCAAAATAAAAACCTTAAAATTATTCTGTGCATTATTGGCATTTATGTATGTTCATCCTGACTGTCTGTACATACATAGGAAGGAAGAGGTCTTTTATTTTTTTATTTATTCATTATTTTAATACATTTTAATTTTTTTCATATATGTTTGCTTTTTTTAACCACCTCTAAACTGGGCCAATTCTGACTTTTCTCTCATACATGCGAAAATCAGCTTTTTTTGCTATAAAATTAAGTCTTAAGAGAAAATGAAAATTAAGAGAAAATGAAAAATAATAAAGTTATGAGCAATTTCTCCATGATAGAGAAGAGGTCCATCACCTTTGGACACTGCAAAAAAAAAAAAAGAAGAGGACTCATTGAATGAGGGAGGGTTATAGGGGAGGTGACTTGGGGGGTGTGTGTCCCTAAGTGTTCAATCAACTGAAGGTATGAGCCCAGAACCCATGGTCTATGAATAATATTCCTGTGTCCTGTACTGTATAATAAAAGTTTTTCTTTTTTTATTAAAATAATAAACATGTTATACTTACCTACTCTTTACAAATGTATTGCACAGAGTGGCCCCAGACCCCGTCTTCTGGGGTCCCCCGCCAGTGCTCTTGGCCCCTCCTCTTTTCCGTGTGCCACCCTAGGAAGCCGCTTTCTATGATGGAACACCTGTGGGCTTGCTCCCGAGCTGGGCTCTGTGAATCCATCAACACACCGTGTAGCTCAACCACGCTCCCTCCCTTCTCACAGGATTTCATTGACAGCAGCAGGAAGCAAAGGCTCCCATTGATGTCTCATTGATGAGTCTTGGCTAATTGACTTGCTACACCAGTTATTAAACTGTCCCATACTGCCTAATCTGGATTTATTCCAGAAAGGTCAACATCAATTAAAATCTGGAGAGTGTTTCCTAATATGCAGAATGTCTCCAATAATGCGCATACCAGAGTAGTGTTGTTGTTAGACGCTGCTGAGGCTTTTAACAGTGCTTTAACAGTGCTGGTTATATCTCTAGAATATCCTAGTGCATTTCGGGCTAGGCTTGAACTTAAAATGGTTTAAAATTCTCTATTCTTTACTATTCATCTACACAAGTAAGCATTAATGGTGAGCAGTATGCCACCTATACCTCTATACTTATATTAGCAGTGGTACCTCTAGCAATGATGATTAGATAATTTACTCATATTACAATGAGGCAACTATACTCCCTTTGGATCCCCTCAGGGAACTACTATCTGTGTTTGCCAGCTCCTTGCAGATTGTCTCCTCCTTCTGATACCTGGGGATTAATAATTCTGCATATCCCAAAGACTACATAAAACTCCACCATCTCCTGAATTGTGAGAGGGGGCAAAATTTCTTGTCCTCTGCAACTATCTGTGGTTAAACATGTACACCTTATACAAATTCTTTATATCCTCAATAATGCCTCTATATGGCTATCCAAATACTTGTTTACAATTATATACCTATTGATTTGTGATTTGCAACATTTAGTTAGGGGAGTTAAACACCAATAGTGAACCCCACATGTGCCACCAAGCTCTATATATTTCAGACGGAGCTCCTGGCCTTTCCCTTCTAAACCACCCTACTGCTCTGCTACATTCTTCTACTTTCCTCTGAGTACAAAACAAAAACATGGATTACAATGAAAATTCTACTAACACTACACCTATACTCCTCCATATGGGATAATGCACTTATAACAAAAGTACAAATCTTAGGTTTGAGGTCTGGAAAACACTAGGCATTAAGTATATTCCTCAATTCTCCACACAAACTACCTTTGGGTCCTTTTAAACAACTCCAGGACAAATTCCCAAAATATATTTTTACAAATATCTGTAACTTAGATGTGCCATTTAAGAAGTACAAAAAATATGCCCTCTGACCTTCCATAAGGCTGAACTACTATATATATATATATATATATATATATATATATATATATATATTACTTTACTCTAGCCTCATACACTCACCAACCCCGTCCCTTGTAAATGTAAACGATTCAGGACATTTTCTTAAACACTGAAGAATAGTGGGATATTATTCTATAATATAGAGTACATAGGGCATCTGGGGCACAAAACCTTGCACTGCCTTCATAAATTTAGCCAAAGAGATTCCTTTTTTTTCCAGATGCCATGTTGAAACAGGCACCTTGCTTCACATGCTCTGGTGATGCCCTAAAATATTCAGATACATGGAAACAAGTTATTTAATTTATTATAAAACATATAGGATTTGAATTACTATAACTGGAGAGTGCACAATCTGGTGCAGCTTAGAGCTGCACGATTCTGGCCAAAATGAGAATCATGATTTTTTTTGCTTAGAATAAATATCACAATTCTCTCACAATTCTCATGGTGTAACATCTTAAAAATGCAAAATAATTGGGCTAACAGCACTGTTTGTTTTTTTTTTGAAAGTGTAATTTTTCCCAAAAAAATGCGTTTGAAAGACTGATGCGCAAATACCGTGTGACATAAAATATTGCAACAACCGCCATCTTATTCTCTAGGGTCTCTGCTAAAAAAAAATATATATAATGTTTGGGGTTTCTAAGTCATTTTCTAGCAGAAAATACTGGATTTTTACTTGTAAGCAACAAATGTCAGAAAAGATTTAATCTTTAAATGGTTAAACTAAACTCTTCTATACACTGGAGTTCAACCCTTTGATCATTTGAAACATAGTATCTTTTTACTTCTTTTATTAACAATGACATGGCAGTCTGCCCAGATAGGAGAGACTCAAGTCTCTCCGACTTAGAAAAAGATTCCTGGGGAGACTTCAGGCGACTTGCATTGACTTCTACTTATAGTCATGTCGCGCTGAGTTGCCCTGCAAGTCGAACTCCATTAACTGCACTGAAAATCATGGTAATGCCTGATGGAGATCGCAGGGGGGGGGGGGGTGAATTGAGATTGCGATTTTAATACGATTAATTGTCTAGCTCTAGTGCAGCTGTGCATCTGAGGCAATCAGCTTCTAACCTCAGCTTGTTCAACAAAGCTTTGGCAAAAAAAATGGAAGCTGATTGGTTTCTATGCAGAGCTGCACCAGAATTTGCACTCTCAGTTTTAGTAAATCAACACCCAGGTATGCTTTCAGAAAATACTTCTATGACCTGGATACTAGGCTTTTTTTAAACTACAAGATAATAACCAATACATG
>BLSH010416934.1:277184-289158 GCA_018402905.1 Glandirana rugosa
AATCTTCGACTAACCGATGGTACACGTCGACGTGGTCTAAAACGTGAGAGGTTACAATCATTTAGTTGGGGATATACAGTTCTAAATGAAGTCGACAGATTTAAATACTTAGGTGATTAAAAAAATTAGTCTATTAAAAATAGATCTCTAAACACAAGAAAAAGACTTTGTTTTTTTCGTTATACCATTTTTCTGTCTTTTGTTTTTTCCTTTTCTCTCAGTTATTCTTTCTTGAATTGTTACAACGTAGGTGGTATATCTGTATCTCTAAAGGACTTTATGTTATAATTACTTAACTCCATAGGTATTCATGATATTGGTAGTAGGCTTTCGAGCCTATACAGCTTGGAGTAAGACAACATGCATAAAGAGGATGATGTGGTCAAAATACTCATTTGCCTAATAATTCTGCATACAGTGTAATATGTATAGTACTTATGGATACCTCAATTCATTAATATTGTATTTCAGGAAATCTCTATGTCTATATGGTGGATGCAACATTGTTAAGTTCTTTCTTATTGACTCTCTTTTCCTTTTTTGTTTTCTGTCTTTTTACCATATTGCTTTTTTTGTTTCAGAAAAAGAACACAAATCTCTAGATAAAAATTATCTGATTAAAAAAATTAGTGGATTCATAAATTTAGACAGCTGAAGTAAATCTTGACATATAGGGGTTGATTTACTAACATTGGAGAGTGCAAAATCTGGTGCAGCTGCACATGGTAGCCAATCAGCTTCTAACTTAAGCTTGTTCAATCAAGCTTTGACAACAAATCCTGGAAGATGATTGGTTTATTTGCAGAGCTGCACCAGATTTTGCACTTTTCAGCTTTAGTAAATCAACCCCATAATGTCAGTTCAGTTTCTCTCACCTTTCAAATCTCTTTATTGATTACTGCTACCTACTTTTACATTAACCACTGGGCACTTAAACCCCCTCCTGCCCAGACCAATTTTCGGCTTTCAGCGCTGTCGCATTTTGAATGACAATTGCACGGTCGTGTAACGTTGTACCCAAACAACATTTTTATCATTTTTTCCCCACAAATAGAGTTTTCTTTTGGTGGTATTTGATCACCTCTGCGGTTTTTATTTTTTGCGCTATAAACAAACAAAGAACGATGATTTTGAAAAAAGAACAATATTTTTTACTTTTTTGCTATAATAAATATCCAAAAAAAATATATAAAAAAGAAAATTATTCATCAGTTTTAGCCAATATATATTCTTCTACATATTTTTGGTAAAAAAAATCGCAATCGGCGTATTTTGATTGGTTTGCGCAAAAGCAATCGCGCCTACAAACTATGGGAATAGATTTATGGGGTTTTTACAATTTTTTTTCTTTTTTACTAGTAATGGCGGCGATCTGCGATTTTTATTGGGACTGTGACATTGCAGCGGACATGTTGGACATTTTTGACACATTTTTGGGACCAATGACATTTATACAACGATGAGAAATTTAAATGTCCACTGATTACTGTAAAAATGTCATTGACAGTGAAGGGGTTAACCTGCAGGGGGCAGTAAAGGGGTTAACAGTGTTCCCTGGCTGTGTTCTAACTGTGGGGGGCCGGGGCTGGTCGGGACATAACAGATCTAACTGATTCCAGTGACAGGGATCAGTAGATCTGTTATGTCCCATTCACAGAACGGAGAACCGCCGTGTTTTCATCTGCGGTTCCCCGTTCTGAGGCTGCTACAAGTAATCGGCGGGTCTCGGGCGGACATAGAGTCCGCCCGACCCGCGTGTACGCCCACACAGCGTGCGACGGCCACGAGAACGCGCCGCCACAGGCTGCGAGTGCGCACGGGGGGCGCACACGAGGCAGGATGTCCATGGAAGTCCGCCGGAAATTTCAGAGCCGCGCTGTAGCCGTCTTTCGGCTATAGCGCGGTCCTGAACTGGTTAAGGGGCCAATTTTGAGGCTTGGAAGTTGGAATGGAGAGGAACCAATCTCAGTTTTACAGGAAATGTTGACATTCATGTACAAAATGTAACTGCCCATATCTCTAGATGCATTGATCATATTGGCAAGCGGTTTCAGAGAGGGCATAGTAACATCTACCTATGAATAAGGTATATATAAGAAAATATACTTCAGCGCCTCGGACAACCACTAGTGATATGCAAAATGGTAAGAATCACAATAGATACAGTTTAAATAGCTAAATTAAAGGAAAATAAAAAAACAAACAAATGAAACCAGAATATATATAAATCGTGACCAGCTGCAGTGGTGCAATAGCATTCAGCCACAGTTCAAATAGGTAAATATTAACCTCCGCGCTTGGTCAAGCAAATATAAGCATACAAATTTCTATTAGTCTATAGGTGGGTTCTCATAAGGAGAAGAAACAGAGGAATATGCAAGTTGAAATGCAGGACAAACTATTCCCATCCAGTTGTGTGAAAAGTGCTTGTGCTCAGATGGATGAAAAGTGCTTGGATCTGTGCTGGCTGTGCCTCACATGGATTAACACTCACCCTTACTCCAGTGACCACCTATCGCTAGTGTGGTCTAAGAAGGCTTGATTGGGGAACATTCCCCCTTGGGTTCTTCTATGTTGATACACTTCAGCTGTTTACCCCATCACATGCATGGTCATAGATGAGGGAAAAAAGGCTCATAGTGCAAGTATGTTCTAAAATTTATTGCGTAAAAATCAAGTAAAAAAAAAATGATATACAGAAAAATTGCACACTCACATTTTAAGGTGCCCGCATATCCCGGCACCGGACATAAAGGCAGCCGATTGTTTGGGGAACCTACCCGTTCGGGTAAATGGAAGTGATCGTTTGGCCGGTTCGTCATCAGGAACTTCCTGATGATGGCCGCTGTTCATTGGCCGAAACGCGTCAAAGTCTGATTACGTCATCGTGACGCATCTCCGCTCTGCCGAGAAGGGGAAACGAACGGGAACCGGCTGAACGATCGCTTCCATTCCCCAAACAATCGGCTGCCTTTATGTCCGGCGCCGGGATATGCGGGCACCTTAAAATGTGAGTGTGCAATTTTTCTGTATATCATTTTTGTTTTACTTGATTTTTACGCAATAAATTTTAGAACATACTTGCACTATGAGCCTTTTTTCCCTCATCTATGACCATGCATGTGATGGAGTAAACAGCTGAAGTGTACCAACATAGGAGAACCCAAAGGGGAATGTTCCCCAATCAAGCCTTCTTAGACCACACTAGCGATAGGTGGTCACTGGAGTAAGGCTGAGTGCACATCCATGTGGGGCACAGCCAGCACAGATCCAAGCACTTTTCATCCATCTGAGCACGAGCACTTTTCACACAACTGGATGGGGATAGTTTGTCCTGCATTTCAACTTGCATATTCCTCTGTTTCTTCTCCTTATGAGAACCCACCTATAGACTAATAGAAATGTGTATGCTTATATTTGTTTGACCAAGCGCGGAGGTTAATATTTATCTACCTATGAATGTTTCATCCTATGCTCAATTTGAATTGCCCATATTTGTGATAGGTTTACTTTGCAGTGCAAACATTTTTGTATTACGATCTATATATAGACAGCCTACAAGGTGTCTTTAATAGCATGATGGATCATCAAGTTTTAACAATACTGAAAATGTTAAAACTCAAATAGCATGAAATATTAATACGTGGTATAGTGCATAGCTGTCTATTTCCTACCTTCCATATAATATCTGTTTCCAATGCATCATTAAGCATTTTCTTGGTCAGGGCCTTGTCTATTCAATGATATTTTCAGCTCTTTTTCCTGGCACATGTTCTAAATCAAATCATAGAGCTATAAGGTTACATTGTTGACACAATACAAACTGTTTCGAGCAGCTGTATAGACAGCAGGGTTTCACTTGAGTTTTTTCACAAGACACATAAACCTGAATTAAAGTTCCAACAAAGTCGAGTTTTTTTGTAACAAACTGTCAAATAAATGTTGGCTGATATACAGTTTGGCACAGGAAAATGAGTTTGCTACAGCTACCCTGGGCTACAAGTACATGACATAGGGTTTTACAACATGAATAATGAACTGCTGAGTGAAAAGCATTGACTAATTACTAGGTACACTTTTTCCAACCGCTAGATCAGCTTTGCTGTCATAACAGAATTCCCAGAAAAACCCAAATTCTCCCTATCAACTGATTTTCCCTCATGGAATATTTTATACAAAATGAAAATGATCACGCTTTCTTATGGTTTGCTCATCCCAGTGAGGTGATCCCCGCTGAGCAGGAGGATGACAGGTCCGTCTCCGCTCATTGTGCAGAGATGGACCTGTCAGAGCCCCGCTCTCCTCTATGGGGAGATCAGATGAAAATGGACTGCCTGGCCGTTTTCGTCCGATCCGTCACACGGATGGAAAATAGGGTTTGCATCCATCTGGATTTGGTGGACAAGATCTGAGAGCAGCAGGTGTCAGCAGAGATGAATGGAGCATCTGATCAGGTCAGCGGGAAAAACTGACAGTCGGACCTGATTGGAAAGCCCATGTGAAAGGGCCCTTACTGTACTTAAAGTGGAAGATAAGGTTAACGATAACTATTCTTTTTTTTTCTGATACTATATCTTTATCTAAATTTTCATCATAAAAATTTGTAAAAAATTACAAAAAAAGGAAAAGAGAAAAAAACGACCATAACTATTATTAAAAATGTTTCCTCCCCTCTCTTTCTACCTATTCTGCATACCTTGTATAATAAAAGATCTGTGTACTTACCTATTTTTAATTCTGTCCAGTCACGTGTTTTGGCATCTCTGGCTCCCCTGTGTCAGTGAGCACATGCTGCAGGGAGGAGCGCAGACAATGAATGGGCAATGCCAGCCTACAGGTGACATTACAGCTGATGTTGGATCACATGACTAGACCAGATTAAAAAGGGTAAGTACACAGATCTTTTTATACAGGGTACACAGGATAGGTAGGAGTAAGGGGGGGCATTTAAAAAAATACTATAGTCAGCTTTTACTAACACTTTAGCATTTTAGAAATCTGCAATTGAGAGTAGAAAATGTTCACTTTGCAAAGTAAATGCTCACTCGTTTGTGAATAAAGTAAAGCTGCATTCACTTCAGTTATCCAAACAGATGCAAGAGAACACCCTGCTCTTTAAATTTGATATGCACATACCTAAGTATTCAAAGTGAACACAGCTTTTGTTTTTTTTACTGAACATATTGAATATTTTCTACTTCTTTAGTACATCAACTCTTGCGAGTAATAGCTAATGGGAGGAAATAGCCACAACAAACACAAATACCAAATACTTTCCAGACAGTTAAAGTATACACAAGCCACTCACACATACAGTATCTCACAAAAGTGAGTACACCCCTCACATTTTTGTAAATATTTTATTCTATCTTTTCATGTGAACACTGAAGAAATGACACTTTGCTACAATGTAAAGTAGTGAGTGTACAGCTTGTATAACAGTGTAAATTTACTGTCCCCTCAAAATACCTCAACACACAACCATTAATGTCTAAACCGCTGGCAACAAAAGTGAGTACACCCCTAAGTGTCCAAATTGGGCCCAAAGTGTCAAGATTTTGTGTGGCCACCATTATTTTCCAGCACTGCCTTAACCCTCTTGGGCATGGAGTTCACCAGAGCTTCACAGATGACCACTGGAGTCCTCTTCCACTTCTCCATGACGACATCATGGAGCTGGTGGATTTTAGAGACCTTGCGATCCTCCACCTTCCGTTTGAGGATGCCCTACAGATGCTCAATAGGGTTTAGGTCTGGAGACATGCTTGGCCAGTCCATCACCTTTACCCTGAGCTTCTTTAGCAAGGCAGTGGTTGTCTTGGAGGTGTGTTTGGGGGTCATTATCATGCTGGAATACTGCCCTGCGGCCCAGTCTCCGAAGGGAGGGGATCATGCTCTGCTTCAGTATGTCACAGAACATGTTGGCATTCCTGGTTCCCTCAATAAACTGTAGCTCCCCAGTGCTTTAGAAGAGGTTTCCTTCTGGGACGACAGCCATGCAGACCAATTTGATGCAGTGTGCAACGTATGGTCTGAGCACTGACAGGCTGACCCCCCCCACCCCTTCAACCTCTGCAGCAATGCTGGCAGCACTCAGATGTCTATTTCCCAAAGACAACCTCTGCATATGATGCTGAGCATGTGCACTCAAACTCTTTGGTCGGCCATGGCGAGGCCTGTTCTGAGTGGAACCTGTCCTGTTAAACCGCTGTATGGTCTTGGCCACCATGCTACAATTTCAGGGTCTTGGCAATCTTATTATGGCCTAGGCCATCTTTATATAGAGCAACAATTCTTTATTTCAGATCCTCAGAGAGTTCTTTGCCTGAGGTGCCATGTTGAACTTCCAGTGACCAGTATGAGAGAGTGAGAGCGATAACATCAAATATAACACATTTGCTCCCCATTCACACCTGAGACCTTGTAACACTAATGAGTCACATGACACCAGGGAGGGAAAATGGCTACTGGAACATTGTGGCTTTCTGGAGTTATTTTGAGGTGACAGCACATTTACACTGTTATACAAGCTGTACACTCACTACTTTACATTGTAGCAAAGTGTAATTTCTTCAGTGTTGTCACATGAAAAGATATAATAACATATTTACAAAAATGTGAGGGGTGTACTCACTTTTGTGAGATACTGTATATCCATATATACGCAATATAACTTTTTTTTATATATATTTACTTAAAAAGTTTACAGTATTTCAGTATTTAAACCATGTAATAATTGCTATACAATGTTGTTCTATATTTAGAAATAAACATTTTTTCTCATACCATGTCGGTCTCCAGTAAACCAGAATGTGATTGTATGTTTACTGGAACATTCTGGCTGTCTGGAATGTTTACAAGAGGTCTGTAAAATGATATACAAAGAACACGTCCCCATTATGCAGGGATATCATTTGTTGTTCTGAGGTTCACAGCAACCTTAGGGGAATATCAGCACTGTTCTCTTATCAATGTATTGCAATGATCATGCTTTTCCATACTTTAAATATGGGCCAAACGCCAGCATGCGCATTAATATCTTAAATTAAATCTGCTAGCAATTGTCAGTGAAATTTGCTAGAACCGCTGTATGAGACAATTACACATGGAAGCATAACTTCTAATGCCATAATTCATAACAATTTCTCCATGGCTTGGTGCACTCAGAATGGAAGCAAACAGCCTGAAAATGGCAGCCAGCCATACACACACAAAAGCTTTTAGATTAATTTCCTCTGAGGTTACTTTTAAATTTCAAGGCTGATGAAACTTGTTTTGGTCTCATCTTCATATTGGTTTTGTGATCAGATTTAGTCTGACAGCTGTATAAGGTCTGTATGTCATGGTTGTGGAAATATATTAGCTATGATATGAAAAAGCTGACAATTGTCTTTACATGGAAAGTATGCATATTACCAGTGTAGTGCGCTAAACAAAAGTTATGCCAGGCTAGCATCATTAACTCCTTCCCGCCAACCGTACACAAATATTCGGCCTTGGCTTGAAGGGGTTGTACCGGGGTGCATGCATCACTCCGGTACCATTTTTTGGAGCTGGCTTTCTTGGAATAACAACCAATGCAGCTAAAAAGCCACTTGGCTGTTATCCCAAGCAGCCCGGGAGGCCCGAGCGACCAGCCGGCACGTCTGCTCGCTGGCCGTAGACCCGGAATTGGCTTCAACCGGGTCTCGGATCTAGTAACCCGGAAGCAATGTCATGACATCACTTCCGGTTTACAGAAGACTTAAAGGCGCCAAATTTTAAAAAATGGCACGCAGTATTCAAAAGTGCCAATTTTGCCATTTTGAATACTTTTTATTGCAAAGGAGGGATTTGGGGTCTTATAGACCCAAGATCCCTCCATAAAGAGTACCTGCCACTGCCTATTACTGTCACAAAGGATGTTTAAATTCCTTCTGACAGCAATAAAAGTGATCAGATTTTTTTTTCAAAGGGACTATGTAAAAATAAAAAAAATAAAATAAATAAGAAAAAGAAAATTAAAGCGCCCCATCCCCACTTTGCAGAAGTGAACGCATACTTAAGTCACGATCGCAAATGTAAACAGTGTTCAAACCACACATGTGAGGTATCACCGCAATCGTTAGAGCGAGAGCAATGATTCTAGCACAAGACCTCCTCTGTAACTCTAAACTGGAGACCTGTAGAAATTTCTAAACGTCGCCTACTGAGTTTTTTAACCACTTCAATACTGGGCACTTTCACCCCCTTCCTTCCAAGACCTATTTTCAGCTTTCAGTGCTCTTGCACTTTCAATGAGAATTGCGTGGTTATGCTACACTGTGCCCAAATGAAAATTTTATCATTTTGTTCACACAAATACAGCTTTCTTTTGGTGGTATTTAATTACCACATGGTTTTTTTTTTTTGCGATATAAGCGAAAAAAGAGTGACAATTTTGAAAAATAAACAATGTTTTCTACTTTCTGTTTTAAAAGAAATCCAATTTAGGCCAGATGTATTCTGCTACATGTCTTTGGTAAAACAATTCTGATAAGTGTATTACAATTGGTTTGTGTGATCACTGGCAGATGTGTGCAGATGATCATTGGGACAGATGATTTTACTGGGA
Source organism: Glandirana rugosa (assembly GCA_018402905.1). NCBI lineage: Eukaryota > Metazoa > Chordata > Amphibia > Anura > Ranidae > Glandirana > Glandirana rugosa. The sequence continues at coordinate 285,778 of BLSH010416934.1, forward strand.
CATATGTGAGACAGGGGTTTTTACTGTGTGGGGACACTGTGTGGTGACACTATTGTGGGGACACTGGGCTGGTGATCAGTGTGTAAGAAGCTGTAAAAAACAGCTCATAGTCACTGATCACCGCCGGCTGCAGCGATCCGCTCTCCTTCTCCTCAATGATAACTTCTTAGCAACCGGCTCTTTATTTACATCACATGATGGCTGTGATTGGACACAGCCATCATGTGATCAGGAGGGCCAATCACAGAGCCCTCCTGCCGATCTGAGATGCGCCGTGTCCGGGTGACATGAGCGCATAGGGATCGTGCTGCTGCGAGGGCACGCGGTTGCGCGATCCTGCTCCTTCTGAGGGACTTTCCTGAATGTCCAATCAGAAGGAGGAAGCGCCCACCCAGCCATTTATGTGCAGTGGCCGGGTGGGAAGTGGTTACGTACCCTAGTTTCGTCGCCATTGCATAAGCGTGCACAATTTTAAAGCGTGACATGTTAGGTCTCTATTTACTCGGCGTAGCATCATCTTTCACATGATACAAATATTGGGCTAACTTAACTGATTCATTTTTTTTTTTGCGTTTAAAAGACAGCTGCGCAAATACTGTGTGACATAAAATATTGCAACAATTGCCATTTATGTAATGTTTGGGGGTTCTAAGTAATTTTCTAGCAAAAAATATGCATTTTAACTTGTAAGCAACAAATGTCAGAAAAAGGCTTAGGCAGCTCACCCCAGTGGAATTCATCCTAGCGAATGCTCAACCTCCACGAAAACTTATCTCACTTTTTTATCAAGCCCTATTTTCACTGAGCACAAAACGATGGCCAATGTTTCTATCAAATTGGGAAAAAGGTTTGCAACATATGCTAACTGACGACCAATGCTCTACTATTTTACAATTGGCCCATACCTCATCCATCTCTTCCAAAACCTCAGAAATAAACTATTGACAAGGTGGCATTACACCCCAGACACCCTCCATACAATCTTCCCTGACTCTTCAGATCGGTGCTGGAGGGGGTGTGGTGAAAAGGCCACCCATGCCCACGTATAGTGGTCCTGCCCTCTGATCCGTCCGTACTGGACGAATGTTCTCTATTGGATTGAAATCATACAGGGGTCGGCAGTAGTCAATGACCCATGGGTTGTTCTTTTAAATTGTACAAGCGAGTCCGCAAGCAAGTACAAAAAATCAATCACTCCACACTTGCTTAACACAGCAAAATCACTCATTCCTAGATATTGGAAACAGCCTAGTGTTCCATCCATTAGCCAATGGCTATCGACTGTCAACCGTATATATCATATGGAAGACATTACTCAAACTCACCGTGGTAAACTGTCAACCTCTAACAAAATCTGGTCTTGCTGGCTCGCTTTTACTCAGGCCTCATTTACACTGCTGCTGGTAAACTGATGTTTTGAGGCATTTGGGCATTTTTTTTCAGCTGCTCCTGAACTTTCCTCTATGTTATCTTATCAGTACATTAACACATGGCCGTTTAACGTCGTTTCCAGGCAGTTGAGCTTAAAGGCTTTATTTGGAACACAAAAAAAAATGGGTTCAGACGCCAGTTCAGAGGCATTTGAAAAGCCAAATGCTGTAACTCGCGTCTAGAACCATTTCGTATACAGGTGTTTCCATTTTTTAAAAAAAAGAATATTTTTTTTTGTTTAAAACAGTCCTAGACGCGAACGCCGCTAAAAGCTGCTAAACGCTGCATGCAAAATGAGGCAAAACGGCCGTTTTAGACGTTGGCTTCTAGCTATCAAATAAAATCGTTCAGGGGAGGTTAAAATAGCGTCCTGTGTAAATGGAGCCTTACTCGTCTTCATATTCTGAACTTTTGTCCCACACCACTTAAATGTTCATTTTGCATCTCACACGAAACTTCAATCCTGGATGCAGGGATATTCCAGAGGATATTCCAGGGGCCTATTCCAGATTAGAGGAAATAGAACTGATAGGTTTAACCCTTTCCTGCCTAAGCCTTTTTTTTTGTTCAATACATTTTTATTAACATAGAAAAAGGCAGTACAATTCCGAAAGTCATTATAAAGCATGCCATACATTAATAAAGGTGACATTGCTGGCTCGTCTGTTTCAAACAGCACGGCTACATTAGCCAGTTATGGAATTGTACTGCCTTTTACTATGTTAATAAAAATGTATTGAACAAAAAAAAAAAAGGCTTAGGCAGGAAAGGGTTAAACCTATCAGTTCAATTTCCTTTAATCTGGAATAGGCACACCAGTACTTTTTTTACTTCAAGCAGCATGGAAAAAACAAGAAAAAGAACCTGGTTAATGGAATATACATGAATATTTGCTTATGTTTTTATCCTATGGCAAAGGCCACCTATTTGGTTTTTAAACTGGTAGTTGAGATTGTCCTCAGTTGGACAAAACACCTTTTTATAAGTGAGCATGGTTGAATTTACAGAATTTACAATTGAAGTGAATTTACATCTTACTAAATAAAGTGAAGCTGTGTTTACCTTGAATACCCAATAGTGTGGAAAAGGAAATAAAATATAAGGGGAAATGCCAGACAAAAGGTACATTTTCGGGATAATAGTAAGGCCCAATTAAATTTCTAGATGTTACCTAAAACATTGTAAGTTATCACATTTTGAGTTCATGTCCTCTTTAAAGTAGAACTAAACCCATTGGCTTAAAGTGGAAGTTTAGTAAAAACCTAACTAACGCTAAACCCAGAGGCGTATCTAGAACCTTCAGGGTCCTGATGCAAGAAACCATGAAGGCCCCCCCCCGCCCTGCGTCTTTTCCTCTGAGTCCAGAGCCCTTCCCACTGAGCCCAGGACCCTTTACAGTCCTGCAGTGGATCCCTTTCACATGCCGTGCAGCAGACCCCCTTCCTGCAGTCTTGGGCCCCGCCATGGTGGCAGAAGACCAGGGTCCAGTCGCAAGCTTTGCAATCCTGGTAGTTCCACCAGTGGTGTCCGTGTGGACTGTGAATAGTGTCAATCAGTAGAGAAGTGGACATGGTCAGTAGGACAGTGGATGGGGCCAGTAGGGCAGTGAATGGGGCTAGTAGTTTTTAAATTTTGTTATTTTGTTTTGTAATGATTTTTTACCATTTTATTTTACAATTTTGTTTTTTATCGTTTACAATTTTTTTAGGACTAAACAGCCCTATGATGTTTTACCTTTGAGACAGAGAAAGGAGATTGAGGACACAGCCCACAACCTCCACTGCACAGAATGAATGGACAGGAGCTTCTCATTCATTCACGGTACCAATCACTGTGCCCATTCAGAAAAGGAAGGGCACAGTAAATTACATATTTACCTGCCCCTTCCCCCGTTCTCCACCCTAAAAGCATCCCCTGCAGCAGCCGGGGGGAGAGAGGAGGGGGGATGCC
>BLSH010416934.1:298538-319067 GCA_018402905.1 Glandirana rugosa
ACGTGAAAACTTCCAGGACCTCGTTGTCCTGTTAACTTTGCGGGTTTTTTAATGGGGTAATACCTTTCGTTTGTGGGATTACATATAAGATCCTCCGTATTACTCAGAAAAATTGTACATAAAAAAAGGTGTTCAAAAACCTTTTACACCTTTCTTTTACTTTTGCGTAAAAAAAAAAATGTGTTTCAACAGGTAAATATGTTATAAGGATTGTGTGTCGTACATGGATCGTTTTTAGGGGGGGGGTTTTTTTTATATAAAACGATGAGGAGGACTCATAACATTATGGTGTACACACTGTAAACATGTGTCGGACCGGTGTATGTCTCCGGGTTGTACGTCCCTCATGACAGTCCACAAGATCCCCGTATGTAAAGTTTAGATTAAACTGATGGAAAATGTGATAACACTCCGTGACGCCACCGTACCTATCCGTGGCATCACCGTGCCTACCCGTCACATCACCGTACCTACCCGTGACATCACCGTACCTACCCGTTACACCACCGTACCTACCCGTTACACCACCGTACCTACCACAGTGCCCATCCATGCCACTACACTGCCCATCCGTGCCACTACGGTGCCTATCCATGCCACCGCAGTGCCTCACAATAGTGTAAAAGGTAGTCAAATTAGATTTGAAATGTATGCCCCTAGAACACCTGACAGTACTCCCTGCATGTTGGGCCTCTGTATGTGGCCAGGCTGTGTACAAATGTCACACATGTGGTATTACAATACTCAGGAGGAGTAGCAAAATATATTTTTTTTGGGGGGGGGATTTTTGCTAGGTACATGCTGTGTGTTAGGAATATTGTATAAATGGACAACTTTGTGTAAAAAAAAAAATGCGTTTTCATTTTCTTTCCACATTTTCCAAAAACTTGTGGAAAAAAATACATGTTAAAAAGACTCATTATGCCTCCTAGAATATACATTAGGGTGTTTGCTTTCCATAATGGGGTAATTTTTTGGGCGTTTCAATTGTCCTGTTGCTCCAGGACCTTCAAAAGTGCAAGAGGTAGTCTGGTGATTTGATGTGTCATTTATGCTCCTAGAATGCCTAATGGTTCTCCCTGCATGTTGGGCCTCTGTATGTGGCCAGACTGTGTAAAAGTCTCACACATTTGGTATCGCCATACTCAGGAGGAGTAGTATTAAGAATGTGTTTTGGGGTGTAATTGGTGGTATGCATATGCTGGGTGTGAGAAATAACCTGTTACTATATGAAAATTTTGTGAAAAAAAATAAAAAAAATCTTCATTTTGCAAAGAATTGTGGGAAAAAATTACAACATTAAAAACTCTCCATGCCTCTTACTAAATACCTTGGACTGTCTACTTTCCAAAAAGGGGTCATTTGGGGGGTATTTGTACTTTCCTGGCTTGTTAGGGTCTCAAGAAATGAGATAGGCCATCAGTACAGCAGGTGTGATCAATATTCAGTGATTGGCACCATAGCTTGTTGTTAGGAGAAATCCTGCAAAGAGGACTTTTCTGCGCTATTTGCGCGTTCGCGCATTCACACGTGCGCTCACACCGGAAACGCCGCCAAACGGCTCTATTTCAACCCATCACGCCCTGCAGCAAGTGCTGTCTGATCTACAGCATTTCCTGAAGTGTTCTGTGACTACTTTCCTAAGATTTCCTGTACCTGTGAACCGGCTTGCCCTACTCTGCATGAACTCTGCCTGCACCGACCCTCAGCTTGCCTACGACCCTTCTTCTGCCTGATCCTTGTGTACCTCTGCTGCCCGCTTGTTGACGACCCTGCCTGTACCCGACTATCCGCCTGCCTGCTCCCACTGTACCGCACTTGTCCGCCAGTTACTGACCCGGCCTGTACGACCAACCTTCTGCCTAGCACGAGCCTCTGAGGGATCTGTACATCATCATCTGCATCCATCTCAGCCCTCGTGTCCCCCTGTGCTCCGGAGCTTCCTGTCTACTCTATCAGGGGTTTCCGAACCAGGGCTGCAAGAGAGGTTGCCCGCTGCACTGTCAGACTCACCCACCAGGTACGTCACACTCTATAACCTTCTCAAAGACCAAATAATATACACTAATTTGGGTTATTTTTACCAAAGATATGTAGCAGTATAAACTATAAACAAATGTATTACCAGCCCCTTTCTTGTATCCAGCTATAACACACAGTGCATGTGTTTGGGAACACGAAGCCTCTAAATACCTTCTTTGCAGATATCTTCAGGCCAGTAACACGACTCCCAACCGCTCTCTGCCCCAGCTAAGGGCTACAGCAGTAGGGGCCAAGCAGCCAGCACAGTGGTCACGTTACCTCCCTGGCTGACATCAGCGGGAGATCTTTGCCCCTCTCGCTGTAGCTCTGGAAAGGAGTAGGAGAGCGGCCGGGAGTCACGTGAGTGGCTTGAAGATATCTGCAAAAAAAAGATATTTAGAAGCTTTGTTTTCCTCAAACACATACACTGCATGTTATAACTGGATACAAGAGAGGGGCTGGCAGCGTAATATAATTTAATGTTACAAACACTTTAAGTGGACATAAGCGGCCCAACCTTACTCACTGAAGCTATAGAAGATTCCAGTTAGGATAACCCTATAATAATAGGGATCCCAGTATCTAAGTTACAGCCACTGGTTTCTTCTGGGAATCCTGAGAAATCGCCCCTTGAAGCAGTAGAGGAGTATGGACTGAGATCACCCTTTACAGCAGGACTGTTCTCTGTGTGAAAGACATGTTGTAAATCATAGCAGAAAACAACTAGGCTCAATGTAATTTGCCTTACATACTCACACACCCAAGCGGCTGGTGCCGATGAGGATCACAGGTGTCCGAAGGTGACCAAGTCACTGTAGATGGGCAGTGGAACAAGACCAGATATAGGATGCTTCAGAAGTAGAAGAGAGCTATAGTTGTGTATATATGCTAGAACCACTTAGCCCACAGTAAAACTGTGCAGAGGTGCAAATTACACTACTGGAAGCTCATAAACCATTTCCTAGTACCGATGTTTACTGGGTTGAATAAAAGACACATGGCCATCAAGGTCAAGCTTTAATGTGGTGCCATAGTTTAAGGCTGAAGCATCTTTACAGCCTGCAGCCTGGCAACAAAAAGTATGACTGTTTTGCACAGAAAAAAAACTGGTTTTATGGGCAAACAAGCACTATAACTATTTGTGTGTATATATATATATATAAAACGATTAGGAAAGGTGAGCAGCACTTCAGTGTTCTTCAGGTGCCAACAATCAAGCCTTACCCCAAGGCTATATATAAAAATAAAGGTCCAGGATTGCTGCACACAACTTCTTTAATATTTCAAAGTATCAAAATACAAGCATCGTTCAAGAATTTTCTTCAAATGGTAACATACTGATCATAAAAAGATCATGTAAATTAAACAAAGTCCATAACAAGACAATTGTCTTGCTCCATATTTACCGATGGTTTCGGGCTATTGTCCTCCTCTCACACCCTTTCTCAAGGTATGGAGCAATATTCAAATCACATTCTATTAGTGCTATTTATTCACAATCGATGAGGAATCAATTATGACAATTACTTCAATAATTATTCACATGTGATGTTTAGACTCAATCTTCTACGTCTACACACAGAACGATCCTAATGGTTTAGCTCCAATTCATCACACAGATTTTTTCATGCCTATACAAATACACATGATTTGTTTCACAAATTTAAAATAAAAATACAAATGTATATATGAAAAGACAAATAGATAAGTACATAAACAAACCAATCAAAGAGCCGCGTCCCGACCAATTAGGTCAGATCCTTATTTTAAAGCTTAGACCCCTATAGGAATAGATGCAGATCAAAATCTCTATTTAACCCTTTAGGAAAAAGGGTGTCCAAACGGTTTATCCAGAAAACCTCTCTCTTTCCTAATTTAATTTCTCTATTACCTCCCCTCCTATCTTAGAAATTAGGGGATACCACACATGCCAATTGGCATTTGTGGTATACCTTATTAAATGTCCCTGTGGTCTCCTCTATATAGGGGAGACCACTCAGAAGGTAAAAGATAGGATAGCGAGATATAAATATGCAATAAGAGATAAATTAACAAAATTACCTTTGGTTAAACATTTTGTAGATATGGGACATACGGTGTCCCAGTTACGGTTTATGGTAATAGAATCTGTGACACAAGATAGGAGGGGAGGTAATAGAGAAATTATGTACTTATCTATTTGTCTTTTCATATATACATTCGTCTTTTTATTTTAAATTTATGAAACAAATCATGTGTATTTGTATAGGCATGAAAAAAATCTGTGTGATGAATTGGAGCTAAACCATTAGGATCGTTCTGTGTGTAGACGTAGAAGATTGAGTCTAAACATCAGATGTGAATTATTATTGAAGTAATTGACGTAATTGATTCCTCATCGATTGTGAATAAATAGCACTAATAGAATGTGATTTGAATATTGTTCCATACCTTGAGAAAGGGCGTGAGAGGTGGACAATAGCCTGAAACCGTCGGTAAATATGGCGCAAGACCATTGTCTTATTATGGACTTTGTTTAATTTACATGATCTTTTTATGATCAGTATGTTACTATATCAAATCAGTGAGTGTACAGCTTGTATATCAGTGTAAATTTTCTGTCCCCTCAAAATAACTCAACACACAGTCATTAATGTCTAAACCACTGGCAACAAAAGTGAGTACACCCCTATGTGAAAATGTCCAAACTGGACCCAAAGTGTCAATATTTTGTGTAGCCACCATTATTTTCTAGCACAGCCTTTACTGTCTTAGGCATGTAGTTCACCAGAGCTTCACAGGTTGCCACTGGAGTCCTCTTCCACTCCTCCATGATGACATCACAGAGCTGGTGGATGTTAGAGACCTTGCGTTCCTTCGCCTTCCATTTGAGGATGTCCCACAGATGCTCAATAGGGTTCAGGTCTGGAGACATGCTTGGCCAGTGCATCACCTTTACCCTCAGCTTCTTTAGCAAGGCCGTGGTCTTCCTGGAGGTGTGCTTGGGGTTGTTATCATGTTGGAATACTGCCCTGCAGCCCAGTCTCCGAAAGGGAGGGGATCATGCTCTGCTTCAGTATGTCACAGTACATGTGGGCATTCATGGTTCCCTCAATAAACTGTAGCTCCCCAGTGCCGACAGCACTCATGCAGCCCCAGACCATGACACTCCCAGCACCATGCTTGACTGTAGGCAAGACACACTTGTCTTTGTACTACTCATCTGGTTGCTGCCACACATGCTTGACACCATCTGAACCAAATACGTTTATCTTGGTCTCATCAGACCACAGGACGTGGTGCCATGTCCTTAGTCTGCTTGTCTTCAGCAAACTGTTTGTGGGGCTTTCCTGTGCATCATCTTTAGAAGAGGCTTCCTTCTGGGACAACAGTCATGCAGACCAATTTGATGCAGTGTGCGGCGTATGGTCTGAGCACTGACAGGCTGACCCCCCACCCCTTCAACCTCTGCAGCAATGCTGGCAGCACTCATACGTCTATTTTCCAAAGACAACCTCTGGATATGATGCTGAGCACATGCACTTGGTCGACCATGGCGAGGCCTGTTCTGAGTGAAACCTGTCCTGTTAAACCGCTGTATGGTCTTGGCCACCGTGCTGCAGCTCAGTTTCAGGGTCTTGGCAATCTTCTTATAGCCTAGGCCATCTTTATGTAGAGCAGCAATTTTTCTCAGATCTCAGAGAGTCCTTTGCCAATAAGTGCCATGTTGAAATTCCAGTGACCAGTATGAGAACACCAAATTTAACACACCTGCTCCCCATTCACACCTGAGACTTTGTAACACTAACGAGTCACATGACACCGGGAGGGAAAATGGCTAATTGTGGACATTTTCACTTAGGGAGTGTACTCACTTCTGTTGCCAGCGGTTTAGACATTAATGGCTGTGTGTTGAGTTATTTTGAGTGGCAAATTTACACTGTTATACAAGCTGTAAACTCACTACTTTACATTGTAACAACGTGTAATTTCTTCAGTGTTCACATGAAAAGATATAATAAAATATTTACAAAAATGTGAGGGGTGTACTCACTTTTGTGAGATACTGTACATATATATATAGATAGATGGATAGATAGATAGATAGATAAATAGATAGATAGATAGATAGATAGATAGATAGATAGATAGATAGATAGATAGATAGATAGATAGATATATGCATAGCTATTCTTTTTCTTTAGTTACTTATTATTCATATGCTTTTTTTAGAACATTTAATTACTGTCTGTGAAATGAATAACCAGCTTAGGATGAAAGGAACAGCATTCAGCGAAAACTACCATTAAAATTAGCTTGTAACTCAGCTGAAGACAAGTCCCGTGCTTAATTTATTGTAAAACTACAGCACATTAAGCCAAGCATTTTTCATCCTTCCTGACCGACTTTGACTTTACTGCTACCGTTCCTTGGCTAAAACATTATTGATGTACTTCCATTAATCTTCAGCGCTACTGTCCAGCCAGGCCTGCCTATTGGATATGCAGTATCTGTTTCTTTGCAGCAAAAACGAATAGACACCTTTCACATTAAAATATATCCTGTTGTCTAACTGTAAATTTCCGAGATGCTGAGATAATCTAACCTTTATAGGCCATTAAATCTTAAACGGTAGCTTTTCTGAAGTAACTAATACATTTCCAGGTAACGGTATATGCATTGTATATGCACCTGTTATAACCTTTATATTAATCCAACAACTTGCTATTTCCAAAGTGCTTTATATATTTATTGACATCAGGATATGCAAACCTGAGCAGATATCAGTAAGATAAATACAACGCACCGAGGGATGCTACATAAGCAATTACGTAATTGAGGAAATTTCTATAAAGAAAAGGTAGAACATTCCAAAAAATATGGTGGACATGTGACAGTAAAAGTAGTTCAGAGACACAGCCCCAGTCATTCCCTCCAAATATGTCAAACTATAGTCGTACCATATGATATAATGATGCATAGACATTTGATAACTACTAGAACAATATGAATGTAAAACAGTATAACCATACCCAAATAGAAAAACCGCAGCAGATTGTAAAAGTTAATAAATATGAATATAATGAATTAATTCATGACCAGCACAATTATCACTGTAAAGTATTTTGATGAGAACTCATCATTTAAAATGGAAATACTAGCTCAGGCTAAAATACAGAATACAATCACATGAGGCCAATCGAGATTCTTGTTTTATTCCTCCATAAAATGAAAAATGAAACCTGAGTGGTTGCCATTGCTGACAGTTCCACCTTTTTATTAAAGTGTTACTAAACTGACAACAGTAAAATCAGTGTGTATATACAGTAAAACATGCTTGTTATACTCACTGTGGAACCTAAGGGGTTAATCCTTTGCATTATGTATAAAGGCTGTTTGATCCCGTCTTCTCTGATCCTCCTCTTCTTCCACTGTCTCCAAAAAAATAACCAGATATTTACAGAACCAGGGTACGGGCTGCACATGCTCAATTTTGTGTGTATTGCTAAAGAGTTTTTTTTTTCCTTGGTGGGTGCATGTGAACAGCAAAGGGCCAATAAGCACTGTCCAGACAGAGGATCGGGGGAGAATGAAAACTCCTCCTCCTGGGAAGTGATAGAAGTCACAAGGTTGCTATATACAGCTGATGAGAAAAAGGTATTTAGCAGTTTATATTTACTAAAATAATTGCATTTACATGTTCTGTGTACTGTGGGAGACCAGATATAGTGAACGCAGGGTCCTGGGTTTAGTAACAATTTAAATATTTTTATCCCATTTTAAAAATCAGAAACAGAGAGATCAATAAATAGCTGACTGTCTAACAAATCTTTCCCTATTCTGTCCAAAGTTAAAGTGGCAGTAAACCCAGCTTGGTCATCTCTATTGACCCTGAATTCAGCCAGTTACGTCACTGGCGCATGCGCTCTGAAGCTCCAACCTGCCGCGGCAGACCTTCAGAGCTTCGTGCTGGAACCAAGGGCTCCCGTGTGCATGCACGGGAGTGACCTCATCGCGGCTTTGGCCAATCACATAGCCGGAGCATGCGAACCTGGAAGACAGACCAGGGGAACATGTCAGCTCTCTCATCGGTGACAGCACAGCGCTGGAGGGCTTCATTCCAAGGTACCATTTCATAATGTGCTAGTATGCGATGCATACTAGCACATTATGCAATTGTCTTATAGGTATTTTTTTGTTGTTTTTTTAACATCCGCAGTTTAAAACTGCTTTTAAAAAAAAAAGTTTGGGGTAGCATTGCACTTTATGGGAAGCATAATGAAACTGTAGAAACCTTTACATTTGGACATGGACATGCTTACTAATAGATAAAAAAACAACAACTCCAGGGCCACAAGACCTTGTATTTGTTTCCAGAGAGCTTTTACATGCAAAGTTGAGGTTTTGGCATGTTTCCGCTCTCCTTATATGATCAGATTTAGTTGGATGTCTGGGGATTTACTTTTTCCAACAACTAGCTGTAATAAAAAAAAATAATGATCTGCGCTATCAGACCTCTAAACACATTTGCAGTGGATCTTTTTTACATGTAGGTGTACTCAAAGTGCAACTCCAACTACTTTTTTAGCTTTGGACAGAGTTGAAGAGATAAAACCTTTATAGGGTTGTGTGCTATCTGTGTCCCCATTGGAGAGATTTTACCTGCTGAGACAAGAATTAATGGGAAACCACTTTATTTCAGTAAAATGAGGAAAAATTAGAACCTCTTTAGGCTCCATGCACACTGAAGCTGATAAACGACCATTTATGGTCGTTTGGGCGTTCTTTAAACAGCCCATAAACGCCCTTTTATGTTATCCTATGTGTCCATGCACACATGGACGTTTATTGTCATTTAACAGCAGTGGCATTTATTGGCTGTTATCTGAACGCCCTGAATTGGCGTTCAAGAGTCATTCTTCTAACCACAAAAAACACTGGAAGCTTAAAAACGCTCATAAACGCTCAAAAACGCTACTGCATTAACGCTGATAAAAGCTAAAAGGCTCACTACAAAGCTACTGACGTTTTTAGGTTGTTTTTTTTAAATCCAGTGTGCATGGAGCCTTAATGTTATTATTAGTGATGAGCTAATCTGCCTGCGTTCAATTCCCCAAGGGTTCAGCAAATGTTCTTTTAAGTTCCATGAACTTGAACTTAGCAGTAAATCCAGTCTATTGAAGAGTGAATTATGTTTGAAAAAAGTCATGTGAAGCTGGGCACCGCCATGGGGACATGTAGCAATGTAAAAAAAAAAAATAGAAAAATACTGTACGGCAGGGAGGGCATTCTTTCCATGTAGCTCCAAGAGTGAAATTGAAATACACAAATACTTTAAAAAGCATGACATAAAGACCAAAAAAAACCCCACTTTTAAAACATTGCCTCTCCGCTGCTCCTACATATGCCTCATGCAGTTTGCAAGAAATCTCAGTTTTATTACCTTATAGTAGTATTCCTCCGACCGCTAGGATCCATCTCCTCAATGTAAATGAGCAATGGCTAGAGCAGTGGAAGTCAGCAGGTGAAACCACAGCTTTTTCTAATTAAGCCATGTTGACGCCTCGCACTGAGATTTCTTACAAACAGTATTTAGCATTTATAAGGACAGAAGGAGGCAACGTTTAAAGCGTAACTCCACTTTTGTTGAGAGAAATAAACATTCTCCTCTGGGTGATCTATGTACATTGCAAGATGTGTTGCAGATTCCTACCTTTTGTTATTCTGAAGAAATCCCTGTTTGTTCTTTTGTGCCTCTGTGCTAAGTAGGTCTAATGGGAGTGGTTTCATAATTATCAATCAGGTGTGCAGCTGCAGAGCACCAATGAGAAAATCTGCTAGGCCTGCATCCCTTTAGACGTGTTCCTATTGGAAGTATCTCACCAAAAATGACATTTTTGTTGCAGGGGATGCCTGAAATCTAACTTGTATCTTAGGAAGACTTCTAAGAAAATTGGTGAGCCAATCACACAAGCAGGAAATTATGTTTCTGGGGAGTGATCAGTATGCATTCTGTGTACAGAACAACTCCAGGTAGCCATATTGTAAAGTACTGTCTCAACCCATCAGAGTACCCAAGTACCTGTCACCAGCCCATCAGAATACCTGTCACCAGCCCATCAGAGTACCCGGGTACCTGCCACCAGCCAATCAGAGTACCCGAGTACCTGTCACAAGCCCATTAGAGTACCCGAAAACCTGTCACCAGCCCATCAGAGTATCTGAGTACCTGTCACCAGCCCAACAGAGTACCCGAGTACTTGTCACCAGCCCATCAGAGAACAAGAGTACCTGTCACCAGCCAATCAGATTACCTGAGTACCTGTCTCCAGCCCATCAAAGTATCCAAGTACCTATCTGCAGCCCATCAGAGTACCCAAGTACCTGTCACCAGCCCATGCCTCATAAAGTATACATTGGGGTGTTTGCTTTCCAAAATGGGATCATTTTGTGGGTAATTCCACTGTCCTGGTGCTCCAGGACCTTTAAAGTTTGATAGGCAGGAATGAAATTAGTGTAATTTATGCTCTTAGAACATCTGAAGGTACTACTTCAATGTTGGGCCTCTGTATGTGGCCAGGCTGTGTAAAAGTCTTACACATGTGGTATCGCCATACTCAGGAGGAGTAGCAGAATGTATTTTGGGGGGTCATTTTTGCTATGTACATGCTATCTACATTGACAACTTTGTGTAAAAAAAAAAACGTTTTCATTTTCTTTCCACATTTTCTGAAGACTTGTGTAAAAAAATGAACCATTCAAAAGACTCATAATGCCTCATAGAATATACATTGGGGTGTTTGCTTTTCAAAATGGGGTCATTTTGTGGGTAATTAAATTGTCCTGCTGCTCCAGGGCCTTCAAAACTATAATAGGTTGTTAGGAAATTGTATCTGTAATTTATGCTCCTAGAATGCCTGATCGTGCTCCCTGCATGTTGGACCTCTCTATGTGGCCAGGCTATGTAAAAGTCTCACACATGTGGAATCGCCATACTCGGGATGAGTATCAGAATGTATTTTGGGGTGCAATTTTTGCTATGTACATGCTATGTTTTAGAACTATCTTATAAATTGACAACTTTGTATAAAAATAAAAACATTTTCATTTTCTTTCCACATTTTTCGAAGACTTGTGGAAAAAAATTAACCGTTCAATAGACTCATAATGCCTCATAGAAAATACATTGGGGTGTTTGCTTTCCAAAATGGGGTCATTTTGTGGTTAATTCCACTGTCCTGGTGCTCCAGGGCCTTCAAAAGTGTAATAGGTCATTAGGAAATTAGTTGTATAATTTATGCTCCTAGAACGCCTGCCAGTGCTCCCTGCATGTTGGACCTCTCTATGTGGCCAGGCTGTGAAAAAGTCGCACACATGTGGTATCACCATACTCGGGAGGAGTCGAAGAATGTATTTTGGGGTGTAATTGGAAGTATGCATATGCTATGTGTGAGAAATAACTTGTTGTTATGACACTTTTGTGTAAAAAAAAAAAACAAAAAAAAAAAAACATAATTTCTTTGTTTTCCCAAGAATTGTGGGAAAAAATTACAACTTCAAAAAACTTGCGATGCCTCTTACTAAATACCTTGGACTGTCTACTTTTCAAAGTGGGGTCATTTGGGGGGTATTTGTACTATGCTGACATGTCAGGGCATCAAGAAATGAGATAGGCCGTCAGTGCATTAGGTGTGATCAATTTTCAATGATTGGCACCATAGCTTGTAGACTCTATAACTTTCACACAGACCAAAGAAATATACACTTATTTGGGTTATCTTTTTACCAAAGATATGTAGCAGTATAAGTTTTTCCCACATTTATGAACAAAAATGACATATTTGCAAAATTTTATCACAGAAACGAAAATAAAGCTTTTTTTCAAGATTTTCGCGTTTTTTCACTTATGTCGCAAAAAATAAAAAACCCAAAAGTGATTAAATACCAGCAAAAGAAAGCTCTATTTGTGTGAAAAAAATTATAAAAATTTTGTTTAGGTACAGTGTTTTATGAGTAATTGGCATTCAAAGTGTAAGAGCACTGAAAGCTGAAAATCGGTCTGGGCAGGAAGAGGGTATAAGTGCTCGGTATTGAAGTGGTTAAGTCTAGGTTCACATTGCTGCGGGTTAGAATTTGTGCGAGTTCAGCATGCCACCGTATATGTAAGTTATATGGCTGGCAAGTGATTAACCACTTCAATACTGGGCACTTAAACCCCCTTTCTTCCCGGACCAATTTTCAGCTTTCAGCGCTGTTGCAGTTTGAATGACAATTGCGCAGTCGTGCGACGTTGTACCCATATGAAATTTTTATCATTTTTTTCACACAAATAGAGCTTTCTTTTGGTGGTATTTAATCACCCCTGAGTTTTTTATTTTTTGCGCTATAAATTAAAAAAAGACTGAAAATTTTCAAAAACAATGCATTTTTCTTTGTTTCTGTTATAAAATTTTGTAAATAAGTAATTTCTCTTCATAAATTTTGACCAAAAATGATACTGCTACATTTCTTTGGTAAAAATAACCCAAATCTGAGTTTATTTGGTGTTGGCAGACAGACAGATGTGATGGGGACTGTGACAGATGTGACGGGGACATACAGATGTTTGGGGACTGTGACAGATGTGATGGGGGACAGACAGATGTTTGGGGACTGTGACAGATGTTTTGTGTATGGTGACAGATGTGATTGGGGACATACAGATGTTTTGGGGACTGTTTATGGGGACACTTATATGTATGTGGACAGGGGTATCAGTGTGCTTGGTGCACTGTGTGGGGGTCGATCTGTGAGAGCTCTCTGCATGAAATCCTCATCATGCAGAGAGCTGTCACAGAGCTGCAGCTCCCCCCCCCCTTCCCCCCGCACTGAGCTCTCACTGAGCTCAGCAGGGGGAGAAATGTCCCAGAGACGTTCGTCTCTGTTTACAATGTGACGGCTGTGATTGGACACAGCCGTCACATGATCGGGAGGGCCAGTCACTGCGCCCGTATCCCGATCTCTGCTCAGCTGGATCCTGTGATCATAATGATCACAGAATCCAGCAGCAGCGCACCGCGTGGCCGCGCTGCGAGCTCACGTTCTGCAGGACGTAAATGCACGTCCTGTCAAAACGGGAAAGCTCCCACCCAGCCGTATATATACAGTGGCCGGGTGGGAGGTGGTTAAAGGCTGACTTAAAAAAACAAACATGTCCAACTTACCTGCTTTGTGCAGTAGTTTTGCACAGAGCAGCCCAGATCCTCCTCTTTTTGGGTCCACTGCCTGTGCTCCTGGCTCCTCCCTCTCCTCTTTGACCTGTGTCCCCAATAGCAAGCTGCTTGCTATGGGGGCACTGGTGCGTGCTTGTTCCCGAGCCCTGCTCTATGCATCCATAGGACAAATAGAGCTGCGGCTTGGTCCCATTCCCCGATGTCTATACTATTGCTGAGATTTTTCTACCTCTAGGCTTGACTTTGAAGAACTTTAACCATACTGCTGTTTAATTGCTCTGTGAGCAGTAGCCATCAGCTTTGCGCTCTGTTATACTCCCCCATTGACTGCCTAAAATATGCCAATTAAAAGCAATGCTCATTTCTGAAGCAGGGGAGGTAAAAACTGAATGTAAGACTACCTGGTGATTGATCTAATGCATATAATCACCGGACACCACGTTCTTATTTACTGACGACATTGTCAAGTTTTATACGGTGCTGGGTGGAGATTTAGTTTGTGGTGTGATTTTTTTTTACTACTTTAATATTATTAATTGTCACTAATAAAGATTGTCAATATTAGTCATACTACCTGGATGACATTTGGTACCTCCTTTATTTAGGGGTCTTTCCCTAAATCCTTTTGCTATTTAGTGACTTTTAGAAGGTATGCTGATCCGCACCCACATTGGTGAGTTGGTAGACTATTTACAAAAATTGCCCTCTTTTATTATGCTGCTGTGTTGGTAACACACTACTTAAAATGTATAGGAGATGCAGATCACACAGGAATGATAAGGGGTGCACAAGCACAATATAGATGCACTTGCTGGTTCCAGAGATGGGGCTAAATAGCTTCCAGCATCAGGTAGTCCCTAATTGCAAGGGACTACTGGAGCTGGCAGATAGGACTTACCCACTAAACTTACCCAGCCTAGCCCCAGGACCACAGTGCCACCAGCAGGAGTTTGGACTCAGGGCTTGTTCACATCAGCACACACACTAAAACTGTCTGTTTTAATGTGGTGCTTGGTGTCTAATTTGTATGGGCGGTGGTGCTGGGGAAGATAGGGGGCCATGAGTTGTTACTGTCTACCTTTTTATTTTACTTTACATCAAATTGACATTTCATTCATTTCTATACACCACAGAGGTCACCAATGGTCACTTTGGGTTGTCTCTGGTGCATCGATGAAAGCTGCATTTTTCTGTAACACATTACCACCTACCTCAAGGCAGTGGTGGTGTGAACAGGGCACATAGAAAACAATGTTTCTGTGTACATTGATGTAGAGCGTGCATTGATCTGTGCAGATTATTGCAGCTCAACTAAGCTGGTGCGATTGAGCCCTGAGTATAGTATATAGAATTCCCAACGCACACGTTCCTGCTTTTTTACAAATGGCTTACTTGTAATGCGGGTGCTGAAGTAACCAACGGCTGGAACCGCATGTCATCAGAGCAAATAGTGTCACCAGCACACCAGGATCTTCAAATGAGTCCAATCTTGAACAAGACGATCACATCGTTACAGCAAAGAGCGACGTTTCGGAGCCGCACAGGACCCCTTCACATGCCTGATGAAGGGGTCCTGTGACCGAAACGTTGCTCTTTGCTGTAACAATGGGATTGTCTTGTTGAAGATTGGACTCATTTGAAGATCCTGGTGTGCTGGTGACACTATTTGCTCTGAGCCCTGAGTATAACATTTATATATTATATATGTGTTACTTTTTACACAGATTAAATTGTAGTGATCTGCTTGCTCTCCAGAATGAGGGTGCCATATTTATTTAAAACAGAATAAACTTCCTGGAAATATCTACTGGCTTAGGGACGAGACACTCATGTAAACCTTGGTGCCTGTACAGCTCGCAAATCTAGAACACAGATCAGCCCCCCCTGTGGCCTCTCATCTTGTAACTTACTGTCTGATTCGTAAACAGAAAAGAATGAGGAAATTCTCCTTCCTGCCTGCAGCAACCAGATGACATCATTCCAGCACTGGCAAAGTCACTTGACAGGAGCTCAAATGATAAAATGTACACCATTAAAACAAAATTCTACAGTTGCTTTATATTGTGGTATGTCATGAATTTCCAAAGCACTGTAGGATAGCTAAAGAGACAGCACTGCAGTGCTCCTTTCAGACACATCTGTCTCTCTTTGAAACCTGAATCGGCCAAGAGGAGAATCAGTGCTTCTCCAGTTTTATGTATACATTTCAACATGATTATTCTGTCTCTGCTAACAACAGTTTTTTTTTTTCAACACATGGTGGGTGGAGACAACAATAAGGGCTCATGCACACTGTAGCTGATAAATGACCATTTTTGGTCGTTTGGACGTTTTTTTAAAAGCCCAAAAACGCCCCTTTATGTTATCCTATGTGTCCATGCACACATGGACATCAATTGTCGTTTAACAGCAGTGGCGTTTTTGGGCTGTTACCTGAATGCCCTGAATTGGCGTTCAAAAGTCGTTCTTCTGACCACAAAAAAATGCTAGACGCTGATAAACCCTGATTAACGCTCATAAACGCCAGTAAACGTCCATTTTCCGGCGTTCTTTGTAGTCAATGGAAGCTAATGAAGTAAAAAAGAAAACACTCAAAAACGCCGATGCCAATAAACCCTGCTTACAAAACGCTTCAAAAGAATGTTTTTTAAGCAGCGTCTCCTGCCTGATGCCCAGAGAGCCCAGAGAATGTCCAGTGTGGAGCCTAAAAAAAAGAACTTAGAGCTTTATTTACTAGCTGGATAAAAGATTACATAACATCTATATGGAATATTTTGTATATACCTGACTTAAAGCTGAACTCCAGGGAACCAGCTAAACAAACAGCAAAGCACACTGTATATGAGAGCTATATTACCTGCCAAAGGATTTATATTACTGTCTGTTATTTGCTGAGATTTACAAATCTCTGCCAAACAGCACAGCCAGCCTGAACTTGATTTTTTTCTACTGTGGTTAAAGTGTTTGTAAAGGCAGAAGGTTTTTTTATCTTAATGCATTCTATGCATTAAAGTGGATGAAAACCCGAAAAAAATTACTAATACCTCTACCTTGTACAGAAGAGGATATCATGTCATCTGTGCCCAGTCTTGCCACGAAGAGTAAATCCAGCTCTGAGCAATGCTCGTATCTTTTATTCAGTAAGAGAAAGACCAACTAAGGTAGAAAAAGGAGTAGTTTCATTCCGTGCTGTGTGATGCACAGAGCATACAAAGCTTCACACTCCCCCCTCCCATCTCCTCCAGCTCTCAGTATAGAGCTAGGTGGGCATTCTCCTGACATCACAACTCCACCCACTGAGCTTCAGCAAAGAGAGACACCCACTGATTCCAGTGTTTTGCAATACTGCTACTGCTGAAGGGACTGACATTTGCAAGGTATGGATATCTGCAGGAGGCTTGCATGTACATATACATTAATACAAGATAAAAAAACCTTTTGTGTGCCACACCCCCCCTAATATTTACCTGAGCCCAATCTCTATCCAGCGATGTTGCATGAGCGACTCAGCTGTCCCTCCTCATTGGCTGAGACAACAGTGAAGCACCATTGGCTCCCGCTGCTGTCAATCAAAATCAGTGAGCCACTGAGGAGAGAGGGAGCGGGACAGGGTCAAAGCTCCATGTCTGAATGGACACAGGGGGCTGTGGCTTGGCTCAGGTGCCCCCAAAGAAAGCTGCTTTCTGTGCGGGCAGTCAACAGAAGGGAGGAGAGGAGGATCTGGGCTGCTCTGTGCAGAACCACTGCACAGAGCAGGTAAGTATAACATGTTTGTTATTTTTAACCAAAAAACAAATGAGACTTTAGTATCACTTTAATGTAATTGTAAGTAATACAACTAGGTCTAGTCCCTGCCCAAGGCAACAACTGGACAGTGAGAGAGAGGCAGCAGAAAGATGAGCTCAGTTCTCTATCACTTTTTTCTCTCCTCCTGACAGCAAGTTCCTAATTAGCACATGAGCACCTTACTGGTTCCTCCTGTTGTTTATACCTCTCTCAGTCTGAGCTATGCTGTACAGGCGATTTCACGAGAATGATACCATGTCAGATTCAGGTGCTTACATTAGGTGCTTTAAAAATACACTTTATTTTTTAAAGAAAACAAACCAGAATGAACTTGTGTTATCAGCCTGGATTTCACACACAAAAAGAAAAGGGAAAGAAAATATGTTCAAAACAACAATCTATTTCCTTCAAGAATGATACACCGATCTTAAAGTCCTGATATTATACTGTAACTGTCAGAGTCAAGTTGACTCTCGCTTAGTGAAAGATTGTAGTAAGCAAATATGTTTTATCTGAATGAAATGTGCGTATGTTAAGAATGTAAACACGGACAGAACTGTCCTTATGTTACCTGTTAGAAAGCACTTAGCACTAACATGCAGACTGCAGACTTTGTTACACGAGAAAGCACAGCATGATATAATGTATAATATATCGACACCTTATTTGCATATCAGTGATTTCCTAATATACACAAAGACTTTAGCAATCTTCACTTAAGCTGCCCATAGATGGATCAAAATTCAATCCCTCTACGGGCAGGCTGGCTGCACTGACTTGATCCAATGATCAACTTCAGCACAACCAGCCTGTTGTTTTTTTTTTTTTCGCCGAATCACTGCCAGCGGCTATAGCCACCAACAGTGATCACTGTATTCTGCCAGTGGGGGAGGCCCCCATCGCTTCCCTCCAGTAGAACACAATAGTGCTGCAGGAGGGATTCCCCCATCAGCACTGACTGTGTTGTTGGAGGAACTGTGCAATTTTCTTTCCTTTAACCCGTGGTTGAAGAAAGGAAAATTGCATAATGTATGGCCTGCCTAAGTGTACAAAAACACAATGCTGTGGAAGTGATGAGCTTCCTCCACACATCTAACCCATACTCATATTGTATTTCTGAAAATATTTGTCCTCATTTTTAGCACACACAGCTTAATGTGTTATCCATCAGAAACTTCCATATCTACTCTATACACATGATCTCAATGATCCGATATACTGCTATTTCTTTTATTGACTATACAAGTGCTGTAACTCAATGCTTTGAGCAAGTTGGAGTGATTTTGTTCTCACCATGTGTTTGGAGCCATTTTGATCTCTCTCATCTCTATCTCTATTTCCCTTGCCATCATTTTGTGCTATGGTGCACATGGTGTAGTCGCCATCGTGGTTGGAGTGAGAGTGTGAGCGAATAGGTCTTGTTGTGCTGTGTTTGCTGGTGTTCTGTCAATTAGTGCCCTCTATAGAAGAGTGCCCGAGCATGGACAGAACGTACAGGCACAACAGCTGATTTCCTGATCAGCTGTAGTGGCGCATGCGCACACAAAGGGCACTCTTCGACAGCGCAGAGTGTTAGGCAGATGGTTGGGGCGTGTCCGCGGTTGCGGGGCAGAGAGCTATTGATTGGCGAATGGCTGGGGCTTGCGGGGCGGAGATATTTGCTGTGGAAGGGCGGATGGCTTGTATATCTGCCTCGATTGCGGGGGGCGTGTCCACGCTTGCGGGGCAGCGATTTTTACTTTTGATGGGCGGATTTCTGCTAAGGGACAATGTTATTCTGTGGGTGGCTTTGTTTCTGTTGATGGACGTTATTGTCCAGGCGGGTTTGTTTGTGTTGCAGTTGACTTTGACTTTGTTGCAGAACAGTGGCATTTGCACACATTGGTGTGAATACAGTTCTTTCATGGTTGTAACTTAACCCCTTCAGTGCTGGATATACATCATATATTGGGGGGTCAGCATACAATGGCGGACATGTAGGGGGTGTAACATTTCAGCATACAATAGCGGACATGTATGGGGGGGTCAGCATATCAACATACAATGGCGGACATGTATGGGGGGTCAACATATCAGCACACCAGGCTCATCCACTTTAAAAAAACGCTCAGCGTCTGCTACACAGCTATGTCAATCCCTCCATTGGCTGCCACTCAACCAACGTATTAAATTCAAGATACTAACAATAACTTATAAAGCCATCCACAACTTGGCCCCCAGCTACATCACTAACCTGGTCTCAAAATACCAACAAAATTGATCTCTTCGCTCCTCCCAAGACCTCCTGCTCTCTTGCTCCCTTGTCACCTCATCCCATGTTTGCCTCCAGGACTTCTCCAGAGCCTCTCCCATCCTCTGGAATGCTCTACCCCAATCTGTCTGACGTTCTCCTACTTTGTCCACCTTCAGACAATCCCTGAAAACTCATCTCTTCAGAGAAGCCTATCTGGCTCCCACCTAACAGCTGTACATTTTACTTCTCCATCAGCACATCCCCCACAGTTACTACCTCTTGTATCGCTTGACCTTCCCTCTTAGAGTGTAAGCTCTGACAAGCAGGGCCCTCTGATTCTTACTGTATTCAAGTGTATTGTATTTGTACTGTCTACCCTTAAGTTGTAAAGCGCTGCGTAAACGGTTGGCGCTATATAAATCCTGTATAATAATAATAATAATAATTCTTGTCTGGCTCTCATCTAAGGCCCCTTTCACACAATCGGACCGCTCGGATCCGCCTGTCCGTTTTTCAGGTGGATCCAAGCGGGCCACCCATAGACCTTTATGGGCAGGCGGATGTCAGCAGAGATGTGTCCGCTGACACCTCTCTGCCATCCAATCTGTCAATATCTGCTAAAATAGACGTATGGGTGATATGTTCACCATCCATCCAGGATGGGTTTGGATGAAAACGGACCGATCTTCCCATAGGAAACAGCGGGGCTCTGACAGATCCATCCCTGCACAGAGTGCAGAGACGGACCTGTCATCCACCAGCTCAGCGGAGATCGTGTGAAAGGGGCTTTAAGAGAAACTTTCTTATTCCTCCTTGTATCTATTCCCTTTTTCTCTCACAGATATCGCTGTCTTGTAGTTATTATTTATTATATTATACAGGATTTATATAGCGCCAACAGTTAACGCAACGCTTTACAACTTGAGGGTAGACAGTACAAATACAATACACTTGAATACAGTAAGAATCAGAGGGCCCTGCTTGTCAGAGCTTACACTCTAAGAGGGAAGGTCAATCGATACAAGAGGTAGTAACTGTGGGGGATGTGCTGATGGAGAAGTAAAATGTACAGCTGTTAGGTGGGAGCCAGATAGGCTTCTCTGAAGAGATGAGTTTTCAGGGATTGTCTGAAGGTGGACAAAGTAGGAGAACGTCAGACAGATTGGGGTAGAGCATTCCAGAGGATGGGAGAGGCTCTGGAGAAAACACTTGAATACAGTAGGAATCAGAGGGCCCTGCTCTTTAGAGCTTACAATCTAAGTTCTCTTTTCACAGGTGCCTGCCAGCAGTTGCTAT
>BLSH010416934.1:319077-365626 GCA_018402905.1 Glandirana rugosa
ACAATCCCTGAAAACTCATCTCTTCAGAGAAGCCTATCTGGCTCCCACCTAACAGCTGTACATTTTACTTCTCCATCAGCACATCCCCCACAGTTACTACCTCTTGTATCGCTTGACCTTCCCTCTTAGAGTGTAAGCTCTGACAAGCAGGGCCCTCTGATTCTTACTGTATTCAAGTGTATTGTATTTGTACTGTCTACCCTTAAGTTGTAAAGCGCTGCGTAAACGGTTGGCGCTATATAAATCCTGTATAATAATAATAATAATAATTCTTGTCTGGCTCTCATCTAAGGCCCCTTTCACACAATCGGACCGCTCGGATCCGCCTGTCCGTTTTTCAGGTGGATCCAAGCGGGCCACCCATAGACCTTTATGGGCAGGCGGATGTCAGCAGAGATGTGTCCGCTGACACCTCTCTGCCATCCAATCTGTCAATATCTGCTAAAATAGACGTATGGGTGATATGTTCACCATCCATCCAGGATGGGTTTGGATGAAAACGGACCGATCTTCCCATAGGAAACAGCGGGGCTCTGACAGATCCATCCCTGCACAGAGTGCAGAGACGGACCTGTCATCCACCAGCTCAGCGGAGATCGTGTGAAAGGGGCTTTAAGAGAAACTTTCTTATTCCTCCTTGTATCTATTCCCTTTTTCTCTCACAGATATCGCTGTCTTGTAGTTATTATTTATTATATTATACAGGATTTATATAGCGCCAACAGTTAACGCAACGCTTTACAACTTGAGGGTAGACAGTACAAATACAATACACTTGAATACAGTAAGAATCAGAGGGCCCTGCTTGTCAGAGCTTACACTCTAAGAGGGAAGGTCAATCGATACAAGAGGTAGTAACTGTGGGGGATGTGCTGATGGAGAAGTAAAATGTACAGCTGTTAGGTGGGAGCCAGATAGGCTTCTCTGAAGAGATGAGTTTTCAGGGATTGTCTGAAGGTGGACAAAGTAGGAGAACGTCAGACAGATTGGGGTAGAGCATTCCAGAGGATGGGAGAGGCTCTGGAGAAAACACTTGAATACAGTAGGAATCAGAGGGCCCTGCTCTTTAGAGCTTACAATCTAAGTTCTCTTTTCACAGGTGCCTGCCAGCAGTTGCTATACCTATCCGGCCCCCCCCCCGAAAAAAAAAGCGTGAGGGTCACTTTTTGACAGGGCAGTAAGCTTATCACCTGTCTGAACTAGCCCTTTCTCTCTTTATTTTCTAGCTTCATTAAATCACATTCCATCTTATCTACTCAGCTTTTTGCTTTTCTCACTGTTTTCCAAGCCAAAGTAGATGTTAAAGTGGTTGTAAAGGCACAATATTTTTTACATTTATGCATTTTATGCACAAGGTAAAAAACCTTCTGTGAGCAGCAGCCCCCCTAATGCTTGTCCCCCAAAACAATTCCTCTTCTTCCAATGTGGCACAGGAAGATCAAAAGGTCGGACACCCCTGTGTTAATGCGTATCTATGGTTAAAATGTAAAATCATAGAATTATTTCCACGTTGTATTTCAATTTTTTGTAGCCTACTGCTATTAATCTGAACCATTATAAAGTTTGCAAACTTCCAAAAATCCCACACATTCACTTCCTTCAATTCTGTGATCTGTCTCCTGAATTATAGAGGTGCTGAGAGGGGAAGTTTCAGGAGGCAGTGTCAGTACAGGAATCACTTGCAGTCAGAAAGGTTCCATGGGATATGTAGTCCTTAGAAACTGAAAGTAAACAGCAGAGGAGAACCTGCAAAGCATGCAGGGAAACCAGGAAGTTGCAGAAAGAGATGGCAAGCAGATAGACAGCACTCACAACATGAATTTTCAAGAAAGCTTATATTGATTTGTGAAAAATAACTACTGTTTTTATTGCTATTACAATGCTAATGTTATCAAATGAAAGTGTATATTGCGTCCATAGATTAAATTTAAAGAAAAGAAAATATTGGGCATACACAGTAGCATGAAGAGGCAGAAAAAAGCATAATCTGTTTAGGATGAGCAATATATTAGAACAAAACGATCATGATAAAGACGATTGACACTGATGACAGGTTGAAAGTTTTTAACCTATCCTCTTTCACAAAAACTCCTGATCATGAAAAAGTCCATAAAATAGGTTTGTCCCTTGTTCCATCAACCATTTTTTATTTATTTGGGTGGGTCAAAGATAAAGATATAAGTGTATTTGCTTGCAAGCTGGCACTAAAAAAAGAAGTTTGAGAATACTGAGGCGTTGAAAAGTGAAAATGAATCAGGATCCTCTGACGTTAAGGGACATTACAGTACTAATTTACAGTAGGGGTGACATAACACCACCATTCCCTCAGGGAGAGAATATACAATTGTTTGCTAAGCTTAAGGAGCATGAATTGGGGCTCCTGTAGAGAAAAGGAAAACAGGCAGGGCAAAGAAAGTATTCAGTTTAACTGCAGAGAAAATCATTACAGGTTTTCCAAAAGAACAGGGAACTGTTTGTAAAACCAGCAGGCAAGGGCAGAAAAGAACTACCAGTACCTGAAGATTTGCTTAGATGTTACAAGTAATACACAAATTATGAAATATTGACAAGAGATCTGACTAACATGTGTTTACAGGAACTTCATGGAACAAAGCTATGGAGTTAAAACTGGTGTTGAAGGAGTAGTTTAAATATGTTGGGGTTACATTATCCTATGCTGGCCAATCAGGATGGCTGAAGACCTAGAGAGTCGGGGAGAATATATTGAACCCACTGAGGAACCTGCCAGATGTCAGCTTGTTGGAGCAGAGGTGATTTTCTGCACCTTTAGGCTCCATTCACACAGGGGCGATCGGACTTCAGGCTCGACTTTGCCAGGCAACTTGCAGGCAACATGCAGGCAACTTCAAGGCAACTTGGAGGAAACTTCAAGCTTGACTATGCCAGGCGACTTTGCCTGTGGCTAATCAGAGAAGGGAGGGGGTTGCCCTGGATAAATTATTTTCTTTCAACCGTAAAGTCGCTTCCATTTAGAGGGGGGATCTGACTTGGAGGCAACTTCTATTGAATTCTATAGGGACAAGTCGGATAGAAGTCGCCTAGAAGTAGTACACAAACCATTTCTGAAGTCGCTCCAACTTCAATAGTGTACATTAGGACGGCTCCCATTCATTTTAATGAGATTTCAAATGTCAAGCGTCTTGGGGCAACTTGGGGCAACTCAAGTCGGAGCGCAAGTCGCCCCTGTGTGAATGGGCACTTAGTTCTGTTTCAAAACCATTTATATAACCACTGCCTTCATATATTGAAGGCACATGGGATTTTGTTAAAAGACTTGCAAGATCTTTTTTTCTTTGGATATATTATTTGTCACACGGGGCATGGCCTGGGGATAAAACCTTGCAAACACATTTTGAAAACAAGAGAATCCGATTTTTCAAAGACATACACATGTGTGTTAGTTAGAGCAGCTAAAATTTATACTTGGGTACAATTATTCCCTGCTTAATGGTAACATCTACAGCCTATTAATCGTGACAGCTATGGTGGGAACTGCATAGGCTGGTGGGAAGACACAGAAACATTTAATAAAGAAATGCGGAGGCACACCCAACTGCGGATTAGATTCATAAATTATGTTTTCATCTTATGGAATAAAACCAAAATAAAATTTGGTGATGAAGCTGCATCAAAATTCAGTGGTGATATACTGTGTGTGTATGATCCATGAAGGTTCCATCATATTTTTAGACTTATCTATCAGGAAGGATGAGATAGGAATACTATATACAAACATCTACAAAAAAATGACACCTACGCATAGGTCAAACAGGACATATTAGAATTCTTTTAATAGTGAAAAACGAGACAAGGAAGTTATTTTTCTCTAAAAGGGAAAGAGAAAATGAAGATAAGGTTTGATTAATAGGGACACATTCAAGTCAATCAGGTAAAATATTTAATATATTAAGAAATTATTGGTCAGTATTATTAGATGACAAATATTTAAAATAAGTTGTACCAAAAAATCCCAGTGTGGCATAAAGGAAGGCTAAGAACTTAAGGGATATTCTTGTTTATAACCACCAAGAAAAAATGAAGGAATATACAAGACCACAGACATGGCTCCCATGGAAACTGATGGGTTCTTTCCTGTGTGGCCATTGAAAATCATGCTCATGTGCACAACTCTTTTCTCCTACCAGTTTATGATGGATGGCACATTTAGAAGTGTGTGCTACTATGAGGACAAGTATTTAAAAAAATGAAATAAAACTGTTTTAGTGCTGTATGGGTTAGATGCACAAAGGAGTGAATTGCATCACTTCTGCAGTATTGTGTTATTATAATTTCCATATAAAAATATGCTGTTATTGTGAGAATTGAATAAAGCTTTTTTTGTGTAATTGTTACACACAATTGTATTACACTACAATGTAATTTTATTTTACAGCAGGGTTTTCTCTTTGCCATAAATAAAATGTTGTTTCTATTAATGAATCACTTTTAGGAGTAACCAATAACTTTATAGTATGTAATATGTAAAGCTGAATTGCAGCTTGCATTTAAAAATATATTTAATGACATATTAATGATTACAGAGCTACAATAATTTAATAACCTTTTATATCTGACTAGAGTTTAATTATAATAATATATAATGTTGACATAGGCCGACATATTCTTAAAACACTGTGAAACATGAAGATTACGAATGATACAACTGTTAGGGTACCAAGGACTAATATCCTAGAGTGGATGTGACCAGTTGTGTGGATCTGCACAGAGAACACTAGACTCGAAAATTAAATGAATACAAATGTGATAAGGTAACACAGGTAACAAGTAATATAAATATAGCAATCAATACAAACATCCAAATACACCAATATACAAAAAAAAAAACAGTGAACTTTTATAAGAGTGACCCTAATCAGTGGAAGTGACTACAACTGAGCAAACCTACCTAAACTAATTAACTAACTAACTAACTAATTAATTAAGCTATATACAGATTGCAGGATAAACAGAGCAAAGCAGGATCATGCATAGGAGCAAGGAATGAACCAGAATGGGGAAAAGGTACATAGGAGCAGGATCAGGATCAGTATTAGAGGTTCCAAGGAACATACCACACGGGGCACACATGCAAAACACTGAGGCACTGTGGGATGCTAGAGGAGAGACTAATTGCTGGGATCTGCTGGCAACTGGGAGACACCCGCTGGTGGACATGGGGACTACACCCTGCAGCTCTGAGAACCACAGTGCCACCAGCAGATGATTCAGTTCCTAACACCAGCACAAAAAAGCTATTCTGCAGCTGATTTGCCCAGATCCACTTTATCATCCATTTTGCAGCATTGAGAGGTTGTGAGGCAACTGCAGTACTATTGAGGTGTAAGCTATCATTGTGCAGCTCTTCCTAGACATTTCCCCACTAATCAGAAGCAGGACTCAGGAGTGGTCGGGGTTTACCTTTCAAACTCCTCATAGGCTCCTTTGAAAATAGAATAGTAGTGTTTGCCTAGGTACTGTCACATGAAAAATAAAATAGTTGTATTACTGATTCTTTTGTCATGGCTGTGCTTAAAAATCCCTATTGGACAGTCAAACCTTAGATTTTAATCTAATATAAATCAACTTGTGAAAAAGAAGACAATGGCATGAACCTGTCATACTTGAATACTGATTAGCAAATAAGCAGTACAAGATAATGCTGCATATTTGATTATTTACAAAAAAAGTCCAACTAAACTGCTGATTTATTTCTGATATAAACAAATGTTCAGCAAATGAGCAGATAAGATCTTTTAGTGCATATATACTGCAAAATTGTCCCACACTCACATGCTGGGGAATTTGGTAATTTCATAGTTCATGGGTTCTTTATCCCATTTCTTTCTGGGTCTAATAGAGGTATAGTGTGCAGTATATGATGCATCATTTGCAAAGCTTGTGCTACAATTTAGCCTGCAGTTTTCCTGCCTGTGTAATTCTACCCTCCTTGCTGCAGTGATTCGCCTAGTACTCTGATTCCTTTCACATGTGTTGTTTGGCTTCTGCGCTCATCTATGCTATTCTGTGGGTTTATATTTCCTTTACACAAAATGCGTAGGGCATAGCGCATGGCTTGATAGCACTCTGTTAGAGAGAGAGGTTTCCATGTAGCCGAAGGTATCTGCATATAGCCGATGTTAGAGCCATCCACTCAAGCAGCATTGGAATGGTCTTAAAGTGATATTGTCGATTTGTATTCAGCTATTACGTGAGTGCATTTTTTACTTTCTTTTTTTAAAATAAAAATATCTCAGTGAGCACTATGTCAGTTTTTGCATTCTTTTGAGTACTGACCTATGCTTTATCAGCTGAGCTGAGGAGATTGCTGAAATTACCGAGTGAGAGTTCTGCGGAGGATTGCTTAAGCCCTGGGAGAGTCCAGCTGGGTTTATGGAGTTCAATTAATTTGAATAAAGGTGCAATAAGAACTTTGTAATGAAGGTCAATCCATGAGTATGTGTCCAAAGGGGGTTTTGTGGTAATGTCTGCTATTACACAATCTGAATCATGGATATTTATATGAAGGACTGTTATGCAATGATGTTAGACTATAACCACACACATGTCTATAGATAGCACAATTTATCTTAATTTGGGATGTAATGTTAATGACCTTTGGTATATGAATCAGCCTGGCATATTTGCACCAGGCACATACTGCAAGAAATTCAGGTCACTGAAGAAAGGATCTGCAGACACATACATGGATGTTGTAAGCCGCCTACGCATCATATTGTGGTAGTGAACCAATGCACTGAACAAAGAGTCTTTGGAGGACCTGACAGTTTATGATCAACTCCTACACATACTGTATGTCATGAAGACATTTCACAGTTTGTGATGGAGTGCAACTCTGATTCTGTCAAAGTAAAACAGCAGGTACCTACATGAACACTCAGGTATATTTCCACTGCATGACTTTCCCAGGTTACTAGGAAGGAGGGAAATTACTAGCTGTAATCCCTGCTACACTTGTGAGCAAAGTCTACCAGAAACTAGCACCTAGAGTTTCTGGTGACATTATTATTATGCAGGATTTATACAGCGCCAACAGTTTGCGCAGTGCTTTCCAACATGAGGGCAGACAGTACAATTACAATACAATTCAATACAGGAGGAATCAGAGGGCCCTGGAGCTTAACGATCGGCATAGTCATATGTAAACTGCTTTAACAGATAGTAAGACTCTGAAAATGAAAGTTGTTAGTACAATGACTATCTGACTGCATATCTATTTCACTGACCTCAATTGCAATACTTTTTGTGGACTGAACTTTATGGAGAAACCTAAAGCATCTGTACCCTGTCCTTCTGCTTCCCTGCTCCCTGTATTTTCCAGTAATTCATTTTGTCAGGAGGCAGTTGCTGTGTAAGGCCTTGTTCACATGAGACTGATCAATGCGTGCCCCTGTGCTTACCCATACAAGGATGCACAGGTGTTCCATGCAGGCAGATTCATTGATGTTAATTGGCACACAGCGGCTGCATGGATCACGGAGGCTGCTTCCAACTTGACATCCATGCGGGTGCGGCTACATGGCCCCAAATTAAGCCAGTGTTAGTTCAGGAACATACACCCATGTCGGCACGGATTGTGTTCTTGCAGCCTCTGCATCCCAATGGACCATGCAGGTAAAAAACGACCCTCGTGCGGGGTACACATTGTTACGCCCTGTGTGAATAATGCCTTAATCATCTGTAACTGACCTTTGTTTCAATGTTTAACCCATTTGCTGCCAGAGCAGTTTTTGCTTTTTTGTATACATGTTTTAAAAATAATTTTAGGCCTGAAGATTACATAAAATGCCCAAAACGTTATATATTTTCTCAAAGCAGGCACCCTAGAGAATAAAATAGTGGTAATTTAATTTTTTATACCACATGATATTAGCACATCAGTTTATGAAATGCAAAATTTCAGTAAAAAAGACATTAAAGTTCATTTTAGGGCACATTATACATTAACACAATATATTACCCAGTTTTTGGTAGTATATAAAGATGAGGTTCCGCTGAGCAAATAGATACCCAACATGTCAAGCCTTAAAATTGCATGCATTGCTTAATGTTACTCCATGACTCCATTGATTTTATATATATATATATTCTACTCCTTAGTCCCATGTTTTGTTGGAAAACAGAAAATGTGGCACAGGAGCTATTTATATTCTACACCTGCAAGCTGACAGCAAGTCTTTGTCTGGATGTTCTGACCATTGTATACCTGAATGTTTATTCCTGAAATACACTGTAATGATATCTTTTAGCTCCTTCCAGAATGCTCTACAATGCTTATATCTGTGGTTTGTGCTATGCTTCTGAATACATAAAGAATTTATAACAAAAAAAAGTACTCTATGGGGTTGATTTACTAAACCTGGAGAGTGCAAAATCTGGTGCAGCTCTGCAGAGAAACCATTCAGCTTCCAGATTTAATTGTCAAAGCTTAATTGAACAAGCTGAGGTTAGAAGCTGATTGGACAACATGCTCAACTGCACCAGATTTTGCACTCTCCAGGCTTAGTAAATCCACCCCCATGTGATGCATTTTTGGTGACATGTTATTTTTAATAAGATGTTGGAGGACTGGCAGTTACTGGGGTGTGTGGAAGCAATCCGACGGCTGCAACAAGAAGTATGGGATGCATAAAAAAATCCATACTCTTCTCTATGCTGCAGTATTAGTGTAATGCTGCAGCAGTCCTACTTTGAGAACTGAAGTCTGTTCCATCTCTGCTCCTCCAGCACTCACTAGAGCACTGGGCTGGGGAGGGGGTGGGTGCAGCTGGCTGCAGCTTTCAGCTGGGAGCTGAAAGGTGCAGCCACCTATCAATCAGATAGCCTGGCAGGGCTTTGCTGCATCAGTTGATAGGGGACTATAGCTCAGACTCAGGGTCACAAGAGTTCAAAAGTAAAAAGCTTTGGCCTTACTTCTCTTTTAAAGCAATCTGATAAGTAAGAAAAAAAGTTTTTTTTTTTTTATTTAGCCCTAATTAACGGCATCTTCCCTTTTTCCCATCACCTTTTATTTCCCTGCTGTTTCTTTGGTTTATTTATAGTTTTCTAACCATTCATTTTTTATTTATTTTTTTTTCATTTTAATTCATTGTGTTAATTATTTTTTTTAGTGTTGCATAAAAAAGCTGGAGAGAATACTATAACTTTGCAATGCTTTCTACCAGAATCATAATATTTAAATAAAGTATATACTTTTTATCTACAATAATAAATAAAATAACTTTTGCAATACAATACAGGTGTATGTCAAAAAATTAAAATATCATCAAAAAGTTAATTTATTTCAGTAATTCAATTCAAAAACTAAAAATCATATACTATATAGATTCATTACACACAGAGTGATATATTTCACGCATTTCTTTATTTTAATGATTATGGCTTACAGATAGTGAAAACGCAAAATTCAGTATCTCAGAAAACTATAATAATACATAAGACCAATAAAAAAAGGATTTTTAATACAGAAATGTTGGCTTACTAAAAAAGTATGTCCATGTACAGTATAGTATGCACTCAATACTTGGTCGGGGCTTCTTTTGCATGAATTACTGCATCAATGCAGCGTGGCATGGAGGCGATCAGCCTGTGGCACTGCTGAGGTGTCATGGAAGCCCAGGTTTCATTGATAGTGGCCTTCAGCTCGTCTGCATTCTTGGGTATGATGTCTCTCATCTGCCTCTTGACAATACCCCACAGATTCTCTATAGGGTTAAGGTCAGGTGAGTTTGCTGGCCAATCAAGCACAGCGATACCATGGTTATTAAACCATGTATTGCTACTTTTGGCAGTAAGGACAGGTGCCAAGTCCTGCTGGAAAATGAAATCAGCATGTCCGTAAAGTTGGTCGTCGGATGGAAGCATGAAGTGCTCTAGGATTTTCTGGTAGAGGGCTATGCTGACTTTGGACTTGATAAAACACAGTGGACCAACACCAGCAGATAACATGGCTCCCCAAATCATCACTGACTGTGGAAACTTCACACTTGACCTCATGCCACTTGGATTATGTGCCTATCCACTCTTTCCCAGACTCTGGGAACTTGATTTCCAAATGAAATGCAAAATTTACTTTCATTCGAAAAGAGGACTTTGAACCATTGAGCAAAAGTCCAGTCATTTTTCTCCTTAGCCCAGGTAAGACACTTCTGATGTTGTCTCTGGTTCAGGAGTGGCTTGACACAAGGAATGCGACAGTTATAGCCCATGTCCTGGATACGTCCATGTGTGGTGGCTCTTGAAGCACTGACATCAGCCGTAAGTCCACTCCTAGTGAATCTCCCCCAAAATCTTGAATGGCCTTTGCTTCGCAGTCCTCTCAGGACTGTAGTTATCCCTGTTGCTTGTGCCCTTTTTCTACCACACTTCCACTCAACTTTCTATTAATATGCTTGGATACAGCACTCTGTGAACAGCCAGCTTCTTTATCAATGACCTTTTGTGACTTACCCTCCTTGTGAAGGGTGACTGTCTTCTGAACAACTGTCAAGTCAGCTGTCTTCCCCATGATTGTGTAACCTACTGAACCAGACTGAGAGACCATGTAAAGGCTCAGGAAACCTTTACACGTGTTTTGGGTTAGTTAGCTGTTTAGAGTGTAACACCATGAGTCTACAATACTGAACGTTTTTACAATATCCTTTCACTAGCTGTAAGCTATAATCATCAAAATTAAAAGAAAGAAATGCTTGAAATATGTCACCATGCATGTAATGAATCTATATAATATATGAGTTTCACTTTTTTAATTAAATGACTGAAATAAATGTACTTTGTGATGATATTCTAATTTTTGGAGATGCACCTGTATATCAATAAAAGAAATCCTTGTTTGACCTACAAATAAATCAATATATGTAGTACTTTGTTATCTTAAGGAATGACAAAGTTATTAGCGAATAAACAGCCTAGGGCAGGTATGGCTAAGAGAACTGAAGCAGATGAAAGATAAATACCCTTTTAGAATTTTCTTTCAGTGTTATAGTTACACATTTGCAAGCATAAAATTGCTAACCAATGCCATTTTGCAAAATCTAGCACAGTTAATCTGGCTCCCTAAGGCTAGGTTAACACTGCTGTGATCAGATTTTGATCTGACTTTCAGTGCGTTTATATGGTGCAATGTGGATGCTACTTGGATGTGGTCTGCATATTCTATGGTGCTAGGATCATGATGTAATCACACCAAAGTAGTATAGGACCCTGTGCATTGATGTGCACAGACACCTGTGCAATTCTATGTGACTCAAGTCATATCTGAAATTGCGCTAGTGTGCAATAAAAAAAGAGAGTGGACTTTGCATAAGTTTGGATAATTAATAGAGTCTAGTCTAATGATAGACCTCCTCTCAGTCTTTACCTTACCTCCTCACCTCTAACAAAGAATAACTGAGAATGTTTACTTGCAATTTTGCCATTGTGACACAAAGAACAAGAGTTATTAATATATCTATGTCTTTTACCCTAAAGCACA
Source organism: Glandirana rugosa (assembly GCA_018402905.1). Taxonomy (NCBI): domain Eukaryota; kingdom Metazoa; phylum Chordata; class Amphibia; order Anura; family Ranidae; genus Glandirana; species Glandirana rugosa. The sequence goes on from BLSH010416934.1 coordinate 330,590, forward strand.
ATCAAGCAAGAATAACGTAGTCTACACAGCCAAAGCTTTCTTCAACAGTGAACTTCGCTATATGCATTTTTCTTTTTTACTTTTTTTTAAGCAAAAAATAAATACAGTTAATTGTACTACTACAAGTTAAGTATTTTATGGTGAGCAATAGTGTATAAAATATATATCTGTCAATCATAAAGAAAAACATTGTTACTGCAAAGAAAATAGTTCATACAAAGTATAATCTGTGAAAAAAAAAACAGCTCAAAACAATCACTTTTAGAAAAAAATAAAAGCTAAATAAATTTAAACTTCATTTAAAAGAGTTTGTATGTTCACTGTACAACAAATAGTGGAAAGGTGACTTTGTCCTTGGCAACCAATCCTGTTTCTTTTCCGACTGGTGTTGCTCTGGTGCTGGCCAATTTAAACTGAGTAGGTATTAGTGAGAATAGTGGAACAGGAAACACAAGTCTTCATCTAAATGTATAATCTATGAAATGAGATAAGACTGTAGGCCAGGCTATGGGTTTGTACGGTATGGAATAATCAGTATGGAGTATGACAATACCATGTAGACCTTTAAATATCAAGTCCCTACTTCCTTCCTCAATTGCAACACTGATTTATGTCCAGCAGTGATGTCACCTGTGTCTCCCATTCTATTTTGGACTATCCATAAGAATATATATTTATTACATGCATACACTAAGCCAAGCAACGTCTGTCTTGGCAGGGGAAAAGGGTCAGAGTTACTATTTTCTACATACAGGCGGTCCCCGGGTTACAAACAAGATAGGGACTGTAGGTTTGTTCTTAAGTTGAATTTGTTTGTAAGTCAGAGCAGGTATATTTTTTAAGTGTAGCTTCAGCCAAAAAATCTATTTTTAAACTTTTTGGATAGCATAGGGAAGGGTAACATCCCTGTAATGTTTGTTTTGCTGTCTATGCTTTCACCTCACTTCCTGTCCCAATGATAATTGGATTTTGAAAATGTTGGCTTGTTGTGGAAACAAACCTTGGTGATAAAGCATCAATGGAGACACCTTTTTACCATTATGACTCTTACAGGAGGGAATTTCCCTTCCTAGGGGGAGATTTCCTCTCACTTCCTGTCTCCCTCCGTTCGTAAGTAGGAGTCGTTCGTAAGTCGGATGTTTGTAATTAGGGGACCGCCTGTATTCTCTTTAGGCTCCTGGAAACTTTTAACCAGTTGACCAGTGATTAAAGGCTGAGTCCATCTAAAACTTCATAATCGGTTTGACAGGACCTACTTCTTAAATGACTGTCACTGTAAGAGTACTGTAAACTTCTGACAGTGTGAAGGGCGGCCAGATATTCTCTGCTTTGCCTAAATTCCAGTCATCCTGATTCAGCAAAGGTTCAGATCTTCCTCATAGTGCTATGGTTTTTCTATCCCCTCCGACATTCTTATTGACCAGTTATGTGTGGGTGGGGCTTAGTAGCAAGATGTGTGGGTGGGGCTTAGTAGCAAGTTCTGACACTATGAAGAAGTGCTGGAGCTTTGCCTAATCACAGGATCCTTGGAATTTAGGCAAAGCAGAGGATACTGAAAGCCCAAGGCACCTGCACTTGGTACCTGTCTACAACATTTAATATTCCTAAATTGTCACTTCAAGGTTTATCTTTTTAAACTCAATGAACAAAATATTAATAATATGGGCTGCATCTAAGGATAAAATGAGCAGACAGAGGAAGTGCTTCACTTTAAAATGGTCTTCAAGGACTGAACAATGATTTAACAGAAGTCTTTTGACTTAGCACAACAAAAATTTGAATGTACTTGTTTAAGATTCAGGTCTTCGAAAACTCACCAACTGACACGAGGGAGAAAAGTAGACAAGCATGCCCTGTCTGTAGTCTATGTAAAATTGTAGCATACATACGGTATTAGGCAAAAAGTAATGTTTATAGCCTTAACCTCTCCTATCCTCATTTGCCTGATAGGGCTGAAAAGCTTCCTGACAACTAATTATAAACATAAGTGAATGGAAAAAAAGTGTGTTCATGGAAAAATATACCATTAGGGACCATTTCCATGAAATCACTGGGGCACATCTGCACTTAACAGGTTTCAGCTGAGCACACTGAAATTGTATTTTAAATGCAATAACTTTCCGTAAAACTTAAAAGGTTGCAAGAGGGAATCAAAACAAAGGAACATGTTATGGAAAAAAGCATTTAAGCCTGGTTTTCCTAAAACTCCATCAAATAAAAATTGTGATAAAAACATTCACAGCAAAGTTCAGATCTGCTGTTTATTGGTGTAAGCAAGAATTTCAGAAAATTAGTGGTGGTACCCATGGCAAATGTTGGGGAAGGTGAGGGTGGACATAGAGCAACTTCTAAAGTGTCAGGAGATCATACTGATGGAAAAGATGGGGCATGAAACCTGTTCAGGGTAATGAATAAAACATATTACAGAAGGAGGTACTCAATATGAGCCAAGTAAACAAATCACTATAAGCATGTCTAGATACCACTCATCAGGGTATATCATATTTACACGTTCTGCTCTCTTCAACCAGATTTCTTGTGCCACCCTTTCCTTTCCTAGTTGACTGGCAAACCTTAGTATCGCACTATCTAGACCAGACATTATAGCCACAAAAGAAACACAAAAGTCTGGGAGCTAAGTCTTTGCAACAGGCATTGTGCCCACTGTGCATTAGTACACTAGAACAGCAGGAAAAACTTGTTCCATTATGGTAACAGTTCAGTTCTAGGTGTACTACAGACCCAAAGTGGGTGAATTGTAAGTATGCAGTACAAATGCACAAACTGTACAGGGGCATCAACATTATACCTAAATGAATCATTGCTACTGTGGCAATACATTTCTGGAATACTCTCTTTTTATGATTGACTGTTCTGTATATCCTTTTACTACCAGTTCTTCTGGGTCAATGTTCATGATGTTGATGTCTAATACCTGTTATTAAGGCCCATGGTCTAACTAGTAGTAGAAAGTATAAGAAAAAAAAAACGCATTTGTACTATAACCGGTTCCGGACCGGCTCGCGTACATTTACTGCTGCAGAGTGGCGCTGTAGCGCATGTCGACGTCTATAAACAGCGGCTCGCTCGTGCCTGCCACACTCTGTAGCAGTGTAGCCGCGGGTCCGGCAGACTCGATGTCCACCGACTACTCGCGATTGCCTGGCAGAGAAGAAAAACGGGGAACCGCCGATGTAAACACGGCAGTTCCCCTGCTGACAGGCGGCATGTAAGAGATCCACTGATCCCTGTCACTGGGATCAGTTAGATCTCTTATCCCCCTGGCAGCCCAGCCCCCTCACAGTTAGAACATGCCTAGGGAACACAGTTAACTCCTAGATCGCTCCGTGCAGGTTAACCCCTTCAATGCCAATGACATTTACATAGTAATCAGTGGATATTTAAATTTCTGATCGCTGTATAAATGTCATTGGTCCCAAAAAAGTGTCAAAAATGTCCGACATGTCTGCTGCAATATCGGAGTCCCGATAAAAATCACAGATCGCCGCCATTACTAGTAAAAAAAAATAAAAATAGTAAAAACGCCATAAATTAATTCTCATGGTTTGTAAACGTGGCAACTTTTGCGCAAACCGATCAATAAACGGCAATCCCGATTTTTTTTACCACAAATATGAGGAAAAATATAAATCGGCCAAAACAATGAATAAATTTGTTTTTTATGGGGTTTTTTTGGATATGTATTATAGCAAAAAGTAAAAAATATTGTTTTTTTTTTTCAAAATTGTCTCTCTTTTTTTGTTAATAGCGATGATAAGAAGTAATGCAGAGGGGATCAAATACCACCAAAAGAAAGCTCTATTTGTGGGGAAAAAAAGGGCGTAAATTTTGTTTGGGTACAACAACGCACGATAGCGCGAATTGCCGTTTATAAACGGTGGCTCGCGCGTGCGCGGTTAGCGGACGGGAATGCGCCGCCGCTGGCACGCTTTCGTGCCCGTCGCAGTCTCCAGCAGTACGGGTGTGGGTTGGGTGGACTTGATGTCCGCTGGCGAGCGGCGATCGCCTGCCACAGATGAAAAACAGGGAACCGCCGATGTAAACACGGCGGTTCCCGCTCTATCAGGTGGCATGTAAGAGATCTACTGGGATCAGTTAGATCTCTTATGTTCTTGGCAGTCCAGCCCCCTCACAGTTAGAACACCCCTAGGGAACACAGTTAACCCCTAGATCGCCCCCTGCAGGTTAACCCCTTCACTGCCAATGACATTCCCACAGTAATCAGTGGCTATTTTTAGCTCTGATTGCTATATAAAGGTCATTGGTCCCAAAAAAGTGTAAAAAATGCCTGACATGTCCGCTGCAATATCGCAGTCTCGATAAAAATCACAGATCGCCGCCATTACAGGCGGTCCCCGGGTTACAAACAAGATAGCGTCTGTAGGTTTGTTCTTATGTTGAATTTGTTTGCAAGTTGGAACAGGTACATTTTAAGTGTAGCTGCAGTAAAAAAAAAATATTTTTAAGTTCTTTGTATAGCATAGGGAAGGGTTAACACCCCTGTAATGTTTGTTTTGCTGTCTGTGCTTCTGTTTAGAAGATTTCACCTCACTTTCTGTCCCAATGAAAATTGGATTTTGAAAATTTTGAGTTGTTGTGGAAACAAGGATTGGTGATAAAGCTTCAGTGGAGACACCTTTTTCCCATAATAACTCTTATAGAAGTGAATTTCCTTCCTAGGGGGAGATTTCCTCTCACTTCCTGTTGTTGCCCTCTGTTTGTAAGTAGGAGACATTTGTAAGTCGGATGTTTGTAACTAGGGGACCCCTGTACTAGTAAAAAAAAAAATTGTAAAAACGCCATAAATGAATTTTCATGGTTAGTAAACGTGGCAACTTTTGCGTAAACCAATTAATAAATGCCAATCGCGTCTTTTTTTTTACCACAAATATGAGGAAGAATATATATCGGCCAAAACAGATTAATACATTTGTTTCTTTATATTTTTTTTGGATATGTATTGTAGCAAAAAGTAAAAAATATTGTTTTGTTTTTTTTTCAAAATTGTCGCTCTTTTTTTGTTTATAGTTGTGATCAGAAATTACGCAGAGGTGATCAAATACCACCAAAAGAAAGCTCTATTTGTGGGAAAAAAAGTGCGTCAATTTTGTTTGGTTACAACGTCTCACAACCGCGCAATAGTCAGTTAAAGCGACACAGTGCCGTATCGCAAAAAGTGCTCTGGTTCTACAGTGGGAAATCCTTCCAGGGCAGAAGTGGTTAAAGAATGATCTAAGATCCACCGCTCTTTCTTGGATTTATGACTTTCTGTTTACCAGCAATGAAGAGAAAAATGATCCTCCAAATGAGCAGCAGGGGTAGATCACAGAAAGCCTTTGAAACCAAGTTAGTAAACACAGCACGCCACCCATGTGAGGCGGGTAGAGGCTTACCAGAGTGGAATGATCCACATTATAGAGTGGTCAAATAGCACTTAATGCAGTCCTCCCAGGTATTTCACCCCGCCTTGTTGGTTACCCAAGCTTACAGGCACATACAGCACTGTCTTTACAGCAGGGATATGCAATTAGCGGACCTCCAGCTGTTGCAAAACTACAAGTCCCATCATGCCTTGCCTCTGGGTATCATGCTTGTGGCTGTCAGAGTCTTGCTATGCCTCATGGGACTTGTAGTTCTGCTACAACAGCTGGAAGTCCGCTAATTGCATATCCCTGCTTTGCAGACTCTCACTCCTGAAAAAGACCACACTCATAAGTGTAACTTGCTTACTTTTTTTATTACTCCCACTTTCTGAATTACAGATAATCATGAAGCCCAGTAACACGCCTAGCTCCCAGATAAACAACAACAATTCTCTTGCAGTGTCTTCTGTTTTGTGGAACAGAATTCTGATTGAGGCACCGGTAGATGAAGGTTCCTCCATCAGCATCTACAGGTGCCTCAATCAGAATTATGATCTGCAGGAGAATCATTGTTGTTCATCTGAGAGCTAGGGGTGTTACTTATTTGCAGTGGTTTATATTGACATCTAATTTTGTCATAGGCACGTTTTAGTTGTTAATACCACTTTAGTACACAATTGCACTTGATTTGCTTGTTTAGTGGTTGGATTTAACATCACTCATTGGGGTTTAGTTGGTTATTATTTTAGCACTACTCTTTTTGTTGTTCCTATAATTCCAAAATCTGCTTGCAACAAAAGGATCTCTGTGTCTGTCTGTGAAGGTTCTCATTTATACAGGTCATGGTATAGCTATTAGTAGTTAACCAAATTCAACTGGACTTAATCTGTACTGTTGAAGACATTTTCATAACTCATTTAAGCCATTCTGTTCATGGACAATAAACATCTGCCTTGACACATTCCATGTTTGACTGAAGTGTCTGGGCTACCTGTGTGGATTTAAATGCCGGGTATGTTTCCAGACACTCATTAGAACTGAAGAAGTGACTTGGATGAGCTATGAAATGCTTTCAACATTACAGAACAAGTTTCATTGAATGTAGTGTGCTCTGATATAGTCTCTGCCTATTTCAGAGCACACTACTTTGGTCTTAAACACACACAGACTGTGTCACCCCAGCACAAAATTTAGTTGGGTATAAGTTGTATCAAACAAGTAATGGCTCGTACACACGGGACGACGATCGTGTGCACGACCGTGTTGAATCGTACGTTGACGGTCGTATGTAGCCCACTGACATGCACACGACGGTCGTACATACAACTTGCGGCCGGCCGAACGTGATGACGCGAACGAGCATATAATAAGGAAGTAGCGTCACCTTTTGGGCTCCTTTCTAATTTCATGTTAGTTGAAAGTGGACTTGGCGCATGCGTGTTTAGCACAATACAACTTTGTTGAACACAGCTGCTCTACACACGACTCAACGGTCGTATGCGAGCTTGTTGACACGACCAAGTTTTCTAGTCTGCACATACAACTCCCACGAACGACCGTCGTACGTTCAACTGTTGAAAGCGCCGCCACAGACGAACGATTCTGCATGCAACGGTCGTGAGTACGACGTGTTGAACACGATCGTCGTCCCGTGTGTACGAGGCTTTAGTCACACTCCACTGTACTCTTCTTTTCTTCAAAAAACATTGATGTACACAGACTATGGCATATAATTCATGTTTTCTTCCACTTTACACTGCTCCTCTGTTGACGCATTTCTTCAAAATATACAATACCCTTTGTTACTTCTCTGTCATCTTGCCAGTCAAGATTTATATCATTTAATGGCAACTGAAGCTGATTGTATATATTTCTTGTTGTGTCACGACTTTAATAAACATACAGTATCTCACAAAAGTGAGTACATCCCTCACATTTTGGTAAATATTTTATTCTATCTTTTCATGTGACAACACTGAAGAAATGGCGCTTTGTTACAATGTAAAGTAGTGAGTGTACAGCTTGTATAACTCAACACACAGCCATTAATGTCTAAGAGTGAGTACACCCCTAAGTGAAAATGTCCAAATTGGGCCCAAAGTGTCAATATTTTGTGTTACCACGATTATTTTCCAGCACTATCTTAACCCTCTTGGGCATGGAGTTCACCAGAGCTTCACAGGTTGCCACTGGAGTTCTTTTCCACTCCTCCATGATGACATCACAGAGCTGGTGGATGTTAGAGACCTTGCGCTCCTCCATTTTCCGTTTGAAGATGCCCCACATATGCTCAATAGGGTTTAGGTCTTGAGACATGCTTGACCAGTCCATCACCTTTACCCTCAGCTTCTTTAGCAAGGCAGTGGTTCTCTTGGAGGTGTGTTTGGGGTCATTATCATGTTGGAATACTGCCCTGTGGCCCAGTCTCTGAAGGGAGGGGATCATGCTCTGCTTCAGTCTGTCACAGTACATGTTGGCATTCATATTTTTCTCAATGAACTGTAGCTCCCCAGTGCCGGCAGCATTTATGCAGCCCCAGACCATGACACTCCCACCACCATGCTTGACTGTAGGCAAGATACACTTGTCTTTGTACTCCTCACCTGGTTGCCACCACACACGCTTGACACCATCTGAACCAAACAAGTTTATCTTGGTCTCATCAGACCACAGGACATGGTTCCAGTAATCCCTGTCCTTAGTCTGCTTGTCTTCAGCAAACTTTTTGCGGACTTTCTTGTGCTTTATCTTTAGAAGAGGCTTCTTTCTGGGACAACAGCCATGCAGACCAAATTGATGCAGTGTGCGGCATATGGTCAGAGCACTGACAGGCTGACGCCCCATCCCTTCAACCTATGCAGCAATGCTGGCAGCACTCATATGTCTATTTCCCAAAGACAACCTCTGGATATGACGCTGAGCACATGCACTCACCTTCTTTGGTTGAACATGGCAAGGCCTGTTCTGAGTGGAACCTGTCCTGTTAAACCTCTGAATGGTCTTGGCAACCATGTTGCAACTCAGTTTCAGGGTCTTGGCAATCCTCTTATAGCCTAGGCCATCTTTATGTAGAGCAACAATTCTTTTTTTCAGATCCTCAGAGGGTTCTTTGCCTTAAGATGCCATGTTGAACATCCAGTGACCAGTATGAGAGCGTGAGAGTGATAACACCAAATTTAACACACCTGCTCCCCATTCACACCTGAGACCTTGTAACATTAACGAGTCACATGACAACGGGGAGAGAAAATGGCTAATTGGGCCCAATTTGGACATTTTCACTTAGGGGTGTACTCACTTTTGTTGCCAGCAGTTTAGACATTAATGGCTGTGTGTTGAAAATTTACACTGTTATACAAGCTGTACACTCACTACTTTACATTGTAGCAAAGTGTCATTTCTTCAGTGTTGTCACATGAAAAGATATAATAAAATATTTACAAAAATGTGAGGGGTGTATTCACTTTTGTGAGATACCGTATGTTTATTAAGTCGTGACAGAACAAGAAATATATACAATCAGCTTCAGTTGCCATTAAATGATATAAATCTTGACTGGCAAGATGACAGAGAAGTAACAAAGGGTACTGTATATTTTGAAGAAATGCGTCAACAGAGGAGCAGTGTAAAGTGGAAGAAAACATGAATTCTATGCCATAGTCTGTGTACATCAATGGGTACTATTGACTTTGAAGAGGTTGTAAACCTCCACATACTAGCTCATTATGAAATACTTACCTTAGAACGATACCCTGAATCAGTGTCTGCACTCTGAGTATGCGACCGACATCTTCCACCGGAGTTCACGGCTCTGACGCTGTGATTGGCCGGAGCTGCGATGACGTCGTACCTGCGCATGGGAGCTGCTGGTCATGGCACGGGTCCTGAAGAAACGGCACCATTTCTTCAGTGCGCATGCGCCAATGACATCGGCAGCAGCACATATACTGAATATCTCCTAAACTGTGCAAGTTAGGAGATATTCACGCTAACTACAGGTAAGCCTTATTATAGGCTTACCTGTAGGTACAAGTGGTGTAACAGAGTTACAACCACTTTAAGTCATCAAAGATGGCCAGGATGAGGTAGTACGAGTCCTGGTACATGCTATGTCTTTGTCAGCAACCATAAAAAAGGGAACTTTAGGCAAGGGAAGATAAGCGAAAGTGGGTGTGGACCCAGCTCCCCACAAGGGCACATGTAGGTCATGTTGGTAGAGCAGTGTTTCCGTTGACGCATTTCACACTTAGTCAGGGCTTAGTCAAAGAGGTAATTATGGAAACACTAAAGGAGATGGTACAATCAGATTAAAGCAAGTGGCTAGCTTTAAAATGTATTCCAGTTTAAAATATGTTCAAACATATCAAATTAACCATAAAGCCTCATCAAAATGTATGAATGCACTGTATTATAATACTTCTATAGAGATCTAAACTCCACTACTAAAAGATATTATCTTCCAGATGGGGAAAAGTCACTAAAAATGTAACCCATCATATTTCATATTATTGTTTTAGATATTATTGTTTTTATGGTTTTAGGATTAGTATAGTCATGTTTACAGTAAAATATGCACTTTGCTTGGTTAGCATGGGTTACTGTACTGTGCCTATTTCACTTTTCCTTAATTTTACCTCCGGAAGATTTACCCCCCTTCATGACCAGGCCTTTTTTTGTGATATGGTGCTCCGTTACTTTAACTGACAATTGCACAGTCATGCGACACTGTACCCAAATACATTTTTTTGTCTTTTTTCCCCCCACAAATAGAGCTTTCTTTTGGTGGTATTTGATCACCTCTGCATTTTTTTTTGCACTGTAAACAGAAAAAGACTGACAATTTAAAAAAAAAAAAAAACTAATTTTTTACTTTCTGCTATAAAATATATCCAAGAAAATTAAAAAAAAATCAAATTTCTTCATAAATTTAGGCCAATATGTATTCTGCTCCATATTTTTAGTAAGAAAAATCACAATAAGCGTATATTCATCGGTCTGTGCAAAAGTTATAGTGTCTACAAACTATGGGATATTTTTCTTTTTTTTTTACTAGTAATGTCGGCAATCAGCGGCTGTTGCGGAGGACATTCTGACACTAACTGATACTTTTGACACTTTTTGGAATACATTGATCAGTGCTAAAATATGCAGTCACTGTACTAATGACACTGGTTAACATCAGGGAGCAATATAAGAGTTGACTGTGTGCCTAGCCAGTGTTTTACTAAACTAAGGGAGGTGCTTTTACTATAGCAAGACGTGGATCATAGTCCCTGCTTTGCAGAGATGCAGGATCCATGCCTTCCCTCTTGTCAGAATGGCAATCTGCCTTGTTTACATAGGCAGATTGCAGTTCTGTAATTGCAGTTCTGTAGGAAAGATGATCCACACACCGGTTGCTGCTCTTAAGAAATCTCCATTTTATTGGAAAGCCACAATGTACAAATGCAGATAAAATCAGATTCAGATCAGAAAATCAGATTGCAGTTCTATCTCTCTGGCTGATGATTGGCGGGTGCCGGCAGACATTGAGTCCGCGGTACAGCGGGAGTGAGACGGCGCCAGCACACATTAGCCCACCTACCCGGAAGTGCAGGATCACGTATATATATATACGTGATCCTGTGCACAGCTGCGGCCCTGTAGCAATAGAACTGCTATAGGGCAGCTGCTAAGTGGTTGATAAATTAGCCAATTTAAAGAGACACTGGGGGAGATTTATTTCAACTGGAACACACAGAATCTGGTGCAGCTGTGCATAATAAACAGCTTCTAACTTCAGCTAGGCTCTCTTTAGGCTCCTAAACAAAGCGTCACTAGGTTTTTTGTGCCCTGAATATTTTTTCAAGTGTAAGTAAAGTAGGAAAGCCCTAATGTATAACAATCTAATCGCACAGTCTACTACCATTTTTATTTTTTCCTACCAGTCAACCTAAACTTAGTATACTAAATAATCAGATTGTAATGTCTGTGGCAAGCCTTATTGCACACCATGCATTTTGTAAGTCAAGGGTGAATGATACAAAAAGAAAAAATATGACAAAAGGGACAATAAGGCCTCATACACACGGACGTTTTTTGACGCCGGCGTTTTATGGCGTTTTTTGCAGCTCTCCATGTTAGTCAATGGCCCCATAAAAACGTCAGTGTTTTTGAGTTGTAGATGACGTCAGCGTTAGTGAGCTGAAACTAGAACCCACAGCCATCGCGTTCTGAGGCTGTAACGTTTTGGCTTTTTTTGACGCCGACGCCACAATATGCCAACAAACGCCAACAAACGCAACCTATTATTATACCGGCGTTTTTTGATGCCGACGTTTTTAGGTTGAAAAATAGCAGAGGGATGATTTTTTTTAAAAAACGCCTATTGACGCCGACGCTCACTAACGCTCAAAAACGCTGATGCATAACGCCGAAAAACGCCGACTTTTTTTCCTTGACGTCGGGCCCGACGTTTTGTTTATTTTTTTAGAAACGTCCATGTGTATGAGGCCTAAAAGATAAAATCAAGAAAACAGGATTTTTTACTGTAAGATTAGTTTTTTCATTATGAGACATAGGAATTTTTTTTGAGGACAATTGGTTATACTGCCACCCTCAGGAGAAACTGGACACTGGCAAACAAAAAGACTTGATCAGGCAGACATAAGGCTTTCAATTCCCACCATGCTTTAATTTTGTAGAAAGGCAGTATTAGCACCTAGCACTTTATTGGTACACATTTATGGGCCCATCCTGTTCCAACTTAGATTTGGGATAAGGGGCCCATTACACTTTTGGTTATTAGGGAGAGCGCAGTGATCTATTCATTCTTTATACACAGGTTATTACCCACACACATGCAGCTCTTCCCTGCATTACAATCCACCTATCTTCACTAGTGAACGCATATATTTTCCGTTGCGCTGTTTTTTTCTTTTTTCTAGTATTAGGAGTAGAGTGCAAATAGAAGGGTGGGATCACTGTATCTTAATGCATAAGGACAAGGATTCAGTTATTCAGGGACAATCGGGACATCCAAAAGCAGTTCAACTGCATTGTGGGCAACTTTAACATAACACTAGCAGGCCCACATAGCAAAACAAATAGAATTGAGAACGGCCTGCAGCTCAAAGAGCTGCCTGAAGGACCCTATGCCTGAAGCTTTCATCAGAGAAGGCCTGCCCATCCACCTTAAAAAAATAGAGAATGTGTGAACAGAATACCAGGTGGCAGGCTTGCAAATTCGGGAAACTGTTGTTTGATGATGAAAAGCCTAAGAAGCATTCACAGACCTAGCAGAGCGTACCTTGATTGAAAAAAGTGAAGCCTTGTCCTTGTCACCAAATGCTTGAACAATGATCTGTGTCACTGAGAAATAATGGAATAAGAAGTTGGTTCCCCTTTAAGGGGACCATCAGGAGTGACAAAAAAGGGCCAGTTTTTCTAATAGAAACAGTGGCTGAGGGGTATACCCACACCTCAGAAATTACATCCGGGAAATTAAGGGAAATTTCCTTTTGATGTTTTGGAGCCAAACAGAGAAATGGAAGAACAATGTCCTGGTTGAAAACATTTGAGTCTCCAAAGATGGGAAAGTGGTGTCAGCAGAGGTGCTTAAATATAATGGAGAAGCTGAGAAATGTATTCTACATACATTATAACCACACCACATTCGTGTGCGATTCAGTGCGGCGCAATTTTAGGCCATTCATTTTGCGTTGTGTTGAGATGGATTGTCGTGCACATGCAATTTGGAGGTGTGCTGGAATGACATTCACAATAAACAGCACACCACCCCACCTAATATGTGTTACTGCTATGCGAGTAGCGTGACTAACCCCTCAGAGTCAAGGAAATCTGCACACAAAATGATGCTTCTAGGAGTCCTGAAGTTTAGGTGGCATTTTCCAATAATCAGATCCTTAGGTCAATTTTTAAACACCATATGAAATACTTGCTTGGTAAGCTCTAATGTGTTTCACTGTAGAAAACAATAACATGAATGTTTTGATACTATTTGTAGTAATATAGGAAGTATGTGTATGTGTATTACAAGAAATGAAACCACAGGACTTTTAGCATATACATTATTTTTCACTACTTTACATTCAACACATCTGTCCAAAACATAAAGAAGTTATTGAGTATAAGTTTTGTTCATTCATTAAATCCATGAATACATTTACATGGTGATTAAGGGCTCATTCACACGGCTGATTTAGGCCTGGTTGACACCTATGCATTTTTAGTGCATTTTAAGTTTTGCAGAAACACACTACAGTCCATTTAACATGGTTTTCTATGGGTCACGTTCACATCTGTGCATTTTACGGAAAGAGCCAGGGACTTTTTCTTGGTTTTTGGTTCCAAAGACTTCAATGGATCAAAAACGTGTATTGAAAAATGCAAAATGCACCGGGAATATGCAAACTGCAACCTGCATAGGTGTGAACCAAGCCTTAGGCTGTATGCTGCCAGGAGCCTGTACATATCAATGATAGGCTGACAGGCTTCATGCCAGAAGGAAGTGATTGACATTTGTAACACCTTCCCGCCCGGCCTACAGCAGATTGATGGCCATACCGGCATTTCGTCCTTCAGAGTGGACGTCATATGACTGTTGAGGGGGCTGAGGGGTCATTGTTGGCATTCCAACACTACAAGGAATGCAACAAGAAAAGTAAGAGTGCAATCATGGCAGCTAAAATAGACCACGAGAGACACATAGGGGTTGATTTACTTAAACTGGAGTGCAAAATCTGGTACAGCTCTGCATAGAAACCAGTCAGCTTACAGGTTTTTTGTCAAAGCTTAAAGCGTAACTCCACTTTTGTTGAGAAAAAAACATTCCTCTCTGGGTGATCTATGTACATTGCAAGGATTATAACAAACTCTGTTGCAGATTCCTACCTTTTGTTATTCTGAAGAAATCCCTCTGTGTTTGTCTATGCCTTTGTTCTGAGTGGGTCTAATGGGAGTCATTTCATAATTAACTGTCATGTATGCAGCTACAGGACACTAATGAGGAAATCTGTTGGGCCTGCATCCCTTTAGATGTGTTCCTATTGAAAGTATCTCTCCAAAAATGTTTTTTGTTGCAGGGGATGCCTGAAATCTGACTTGTATCTTAGTGCAAAATTCTGGGAAACTGGTGAGCCAATCACATAAGTAGGAAATTATGTTTCTGGGGAGTGGTCAGTACACATTCTGTGTACAGAACAACTCCAGGTAGCCATATTGCAATGCATAACGAGAAAATTACAGAGCTGCAGATTGAAAAGGAAAGGTAATTTTTAATGACATCAATTACAATATGATTAGTGTTGCAATTATACTATTATTTTTTTCTTTATTTGCTATTTTTTCCCCACAAAAGTGGAGTTACCCTTTAATTGAACAAACTGAAGTTAGAAGTTAATTGGCTGCCATGCACCGCTGCAAAATATTTTGCACTCTCCAGTTTTAGTAAATCAACCCCACAGCGTTTTTAAAAATATTAATAGCACCAAAACAAGGTCAGAGCATATTAGCCTCATAAAGGACGAGGGAAAGCTGGTTACAAATGACATGAGAAGGTAAATGTATTAAATGCATTCTTATCCTCAGTTTTTACAAAGGAAAAGGAGGGGTAAAGTAATCATATAATATATTCATACATAACACAGAATGTACCATTGTGGCTAACAGAAGCCAGTGTCAAAAAAAGACTTGAAAAACATGTAAATAAATCACCAGGACCAGATGGCTTACACCCAAGAGTCCTAAAAGAACTCAATCAGGTTATAACCAGACCGTTACTCCTAATTTTTATGGACAGCTTAGTGGCTGGAATGGTAACAGCTGATTTGTGAAAAGCCAACAGAATACCAATATTTAAAAAGGGGCCAAGATATATACTTGGAAACTACAGACCAGTGAGCCTAACATCAATAGTATGTAAACTGTTGGAGGGGATGATAAGGGACTATATCCAAGAATTTACTTATGAAAACAGTATCATTAATAATAACCAGCATTTATTTATGAAAGATAATTCTTATCAGACCAATCAGTTAATATTCTAAGAGGAAGTGAGCTGTAGATAAAAGAAGGCATGTGGATGTGGTGTATCTGGATTTTGCCAAAGTATTTGATACAGTTCCCCATAAACACCTAATTTACAAATTGAGGTCTGTTGTCCTGGGACCAATTATATTTCATTTATTCATAAAAGATATAAAGGTTGGTATAAATAGTGTTTGCTGATGATACAAAGCTAAGCATGGCCATGACAGCAGGATATAGAAACTTAACAAGAAGACCTCAATACAGTAAAGGGATGGTCAACTACATGGAAAATTAGGTTTAATGGTAAACCATGTAAAGTAATGCACCTGGAGGCTATAAATATGAACACCAGTTACTTGCTAGGGAGTGAACCTTTGGGGGAATCGAGGATGGAAAAAGATCTGGAGGTCCACAGTCTCAGCAATAGCATGCAATGCCAAGCTGCAGCAAGCAAAGCAAGCAGACTATTAGTATGAATTAAGCAAGGAATCTACTCAAGAGATAAGACTATAATTCTACCACTTTACAAAACTCTGGTCTGGCCACATCTTTACTGTGCCACACAGAACTCAGGAAGTATGTGCTGAAGCTGGAAAGAGTCCAAAAAAGGGCAACAAAAGCTAGAGGGCCTCAGTTACGATGAATGACTACAAGCATTAACCTTATCATCCCTGGACAAGAGACACTTAACCTCCCTGGCGGTATTCCCGAGTGTGGCTCGGGGTGGAATTTCTGTACCATTAGCGGTAACCCCGAGCCACACTCTGGATTGCATCGCTGGATCCAGGCAATGTTACTCACCTTGTCCCCTGGATCCAGCAATGTCCTCCCGCGGTGTCAGCGTGTCTGTCCTCCGCCCGATGCCTCTGTGTGCCGGGCTCTGTTCCCTGCGAGCGTCGCGTCGCATGGGGGGCGGAGCCCGGCGGCAAATTCAAATAGTGAAACACACAGTAAACATACAGTACACTGTAATCTGTAAGATTACATTACTATATGAAATCATTTCACATCCTCTTTGTCCCTAGTGGTTTGCCCGGTGCCCTGCATGCACCTTTATATTATATATGTCATTCTTTCTGCCTGGAAACTTGAGAATGTCCATGGCAACCAAAAAGCGTCCCTTTACATCAAAAGTGGTTTTTGATCAGCTAGAAAACACCGATAGTAAATAAGAATCATTTGCAGAATTGAGTGATACTGATTTTTGGGAAAATTTATCATCAGAAATTGAAAGTGACGACAGCGACAATTCTGCAAATGAGCAAATTTCAATGTTTTTGATTTGATTACATTATTGAATACATTTTATTACTATTATGTTATTATTTTTGATAATTATTTTTAGTTATTTATGATATTATAATTTATGATTTTGTGTTTCAAACTTTATCATACCCGGGATGTCTACTAGACTCTTGTTTGGACAGGTTTAAGTGAGTTATTCCTAAGAATTACAGGCCTATAATATAGAACGCCAAATTTCCATGCAAAATAATCGTACCGCTTTCAGCACCAAAAATCTGACATAATCATACCACCAGGGAGGTTAAGAGGAGATAAGATAGTGATATACAAATATCTCAATAGCGAAACTAGCTTAGGGAGAAAATGATTCAGTCTCAGCTTAAAGAGGACACATAAAGTTGGAAGAGAAGCAGTTTACCTTTAAACTGCATAAAGGGTTCTTTACTATCAGAGTGGTAAAGATGTGGAACTCCCTTCCACAGTTGGTGGTGTCAGCAGGGAGTATCGATAATTTCAAAAACGCTTAGATGTGCATCTTAGCAAACACAATATGGGAAATGGTATTGACATAGACACACACCCACACTTACACAGGTTGAACTGGATGGACTTGTGTCTTTATTCAACCTTACCAACCATGTAAATTGTGTGATTATGCGCTTCAATTATTTAATCATGTGCAGATGAAATAAGGAAACAATGATTTGCTTTTCAAAAGACTGGATAATTGAAATTCATTTTCACAAAATGTATTGTGTGAACATTTTCAGCAACTTTATTAAATCAGCCTGAATGTATAATTTTTTTGTTTGGCTTAGGGCTAGTGTCTGATTCCCTACAAACATTAGAAAGCGGTCTGAAGAAATCAGCAATTTGGATAAGTATGTATTTTCTTCTAATAAAGATGATTCATCCTTAGGCCTCATACACACGGACATTTTTTGACGCCGGCGTTTTCTGGCGTTTTTTGCAGCTCTCCATGTTAGTCAATGGCCCCATAAAAACGCCAACCTTTTTGAGCTGTAAATGGCGTCAGCATTAGTGAGCTGAAACTAGAACCCATGGCCAGCGCGTTCTGAGGCTGTAACATTTTGGCATTTTTTTGACACAGATGCCGCAAAACGCTCACTAACGCCAACTAACGCCATACTGGCGTTAACCAGCGTTTTTTGACACCGCCGTTTTTAGGTTGAAAAATAGCAGAGGGATGATTTTTTAAAAAAAAACGCCTATTGACGCGGACGCTCACTAACGCTCACTAACGCCGATGCATAGCGCCGAAAAACGCCGATTTGTTTCCTTTACGTCGGGCCCGACGTTTTGTTTATTTTTTAAGAAACGTCCGTGTGTATGAGGCCTTAAGCCTCATGTCTTTGATTAGTTTTAGCTTTTATTTGTTAGGGCTATGGATGATTAGGGTGGCAGTATTGCTAAATCAACATGTTTTTTTTTTCTTTTAAATTGGTTCTATAGGCTAGGTGTTTTTTTTACCTTATTGAATTCCCTATATTAAAGCGGAGTTCCACCCATAAGTGGAACTTCCGCTTTAAGTACTCCTCACCCCCTGACATGCCACAATTGGCATGTCATTTTTTTGGGGGGCTGAACGGGTGCCTAGTTTTGAAAGGTACCCACCTCCCATTTCCTGATCTGGTCACCTTGCCGCCTAGACAACTCCTCCTCTCCCCCTAGGCAACTCTTCCCTCCCTGCAATCTTCTGGGACACATCACAGGTCCCAGGAGATTGCTTGGCCACTGACAGCGCAGCGTGCCTCATGCATGCACAGTGCGCGCCTGGCTGTGAATCCGCAAACTGTCACAGCCGGGCACCCACACTTCCAATGCCGGCGCCATGGAGAGGCGGGGAGAGGAGCGAAGCATCGGGCGGCCGCATCGCTGGACCGCGGGACAGGTGAGTGACTGTTTATTAAAAGTCAGAAGCTACACTTTTTGTAGCTGCTGAGTTAATAAACTTAAAAACCAGTGGAACTCTACTTTAAGGTAAAAAACACCCCGCTAACTTTTTCCCTCCCCCCTCTAAACACTTACCTGAGCCTGTCCAGGGTCAAACGATGTGCCTGGCTACAGTCTTCTCCCCCCTCTTTTCCTCTTCTCACAGGGTCTCGGGCAGCAGCAGAAGCCATTGGCTATCAATCAAATGCTGTGAGGAGGGACCAGGGGGTGGGCCAAGCTGTGGGCAGTTTGCTATGGGGCACACAGAGAACAGGAGGAGCCTGCAGTGCTGGCAGGGGACCCCAAAAGAAGAGGCTCGGAGCTTGCTGTGCAAAACCATTGCACAGAGCAGGTAAGTAGGACATGTTTGTAATTTTAACAAGAGAAATTCAAGACAATCACTTCACGTTTTAATTACAATAAATTTCTTCAAACAAGACATTATTGTCCAATTTTGTTGCTCTTTCTTACAACATTAAACGTGGGGTATCTGCTTTTTTGTATGCAATCATTTTGGTATCAAAAAGTCTAAAATCACTGCATGCTATGCAAATTAAACAGAAAAAGGATGTGTATACTGTAGCTGTCTGCACCTAAACTACCACCCTAAAAGGTGGCAATCCCAAATGAAACCAGAAAAAATGTGGTGCAGTGCTTACTACATATGGCTATCTTCCTCGAACATCTGCATTTATTGTACAAATCACTTTATTTACAAGTGGATGTTCTATTAAGCCATAATGTTTTATTAATTATTCATAAGGACTAAGCACAAGTCACTTTTACATATCGTTTCATATATTTGCATGTTTGCACCCACATTTGTTAGAAAAGTGGAGAATGTGTAATGAATATTAACATTTAAGGGGCACTTTATAATATGAACAATGATTAATTGGAGTTTTTTGGATGTGCTTATCTGTAAAAGGCACATTGTTTTTATACCACTTATTAGGTTAGCACTTAGCACTTTAATATAGGACTTAGTTTTGCACCATTGGTGATCGCAATGATTTTGGTATGTTTCTAAAAACACAGTGTAGAGCCAGATTGCCAGCTATAGAAGAACCCATTCCAGAAAACATAATATGCTTTATAATTTTGTGGCCTTATCAAACATACTGACAAACCATAGCATAACTTAATTCCAACTAGAAAACCTTTAGATCCTTTAGCTATAAATAATATAGTATCTAAGCATCAAAAATTCAAGTCAGAGAGGTATATTGAATATAAAATAATAGATTTGATTCTCAAAATACACACTTAAAAACATTTAAAATGTTATCACAAAAAAATCTATGCTGCATACTGTAATCACAAAACGTTGGACTTCTAATCCTCATACTACATAGGTCTACTCCTTCATTGGTGAGAAATCCATTTAGTAGCTAAATGCTGGACAATATTTATATTGCTGCTACTCTCTACTCATTCTTAGCAATACCTTTGTTCTTCAATAAAATAAATTGTCCATACATACATTTCTTCATAATAACAAAATACTGATGATATTGGATTGTTTATGTAAATCCACGATTATTATTGTTTCCACCACTGCTATAAAGAGCAAACTATGGCATCCATTAATCATCCCATCTCAATGCTATGCTTCATACAAATCAATTGTGGAGCAATACTGCTTGTCTATCTTATGCTATTCACTCCCTCTATATTGATTTTCCTTAGAGGGAAAGTAATAATTAAAATCCAGTATAAACCTAAAAGTATATTACTCCCAATGAATCTCAAATTAAGTACAATTGAGATAAAGTCTGTATTGACCAATAAGGGATAATTTGCCAAGAAGAGAGTCTGCTAAATGTATAACCTGAAAATCAATAAATACAGTGTGACAAATATCTGGAATTCCATTAAAGCAATGGATCCTGCAGTCCCTTCATCTTTCCCTAGGCAGGATTCTGCCAAAGGTACAGTGTAGCTGGGGAATGTCTTGACTTTGCATGTATACAGATCACATGTATGCATCCAAAATTCATTAAAAGAAAGCCTACTGTCAATTTAAGGTATTAACAGTGGCATGAACTCCAAACATAGAAAGAACACTAGAGACATCAAACTGGATTTATAATGACCACGGCCTTGTTTATTGGTTTTGACAAATCTAATCACAAAACTCCTCACTGAAATCAATCAATGGGGGGCTTGAAATGCTTACCGCCACCATCCCATGATGTAATGTAGTGCCTTAAAACAGGCTGCTGCCACTACAAATTTTGGCTGACCATGTGCACCCCATGGTGCAGACATTGTTTCCCGAAGATAGTGCCATTTACCAAGTCGATAATGCTGTGATTCACACAGCTGGTGTTGTCAAATTGTGGTTTGATGAGCATGCAGATGTAGTCTCGCACCTTCCCTGGGTGCCGGACCTCAATATCATAGAGCCACTAAGATCATTTTTGGAGAACAAGGCTTGTTTTCCAGCTCTGGTATCTCTGTGAGAACTGGAATGATTCTTGCATGAAGAGTGGTATCGGATTCCATTATCCACCATCCAAGACTTATATTTGTCAATTCCCAGGAGAATTCAGGCCGATTTGGATGCCAAAGGAGGTCCAATACCATCTTAGGTAACAATTTCATTCTTTTACCTTGTGCTTCCATATTTTTGCCCAACCTATGTAGCTATTATGATTACACAGGATTTATATAGCACCAACAGTTTGTGCAAGGCATTGTAAAATAAAGGGACATAGCACAGTTATAAAATAATTTAAGTCAAGAAGGTTGGGAGGACCCTGCTTTGAGAGCTTACAATGTAAATGGAAGGCTAACTTATACAAAGCGTAATAATTACGGGGGGGGGGGGGGGGGAAGCAAGTAGAATTCAGTTGTTAGGTAGAGGCAGGATAGGCTTTCCTGAAGAGATACATTTTTAGTGTTAGGATAAAGAGATACAATGTAGAAAATAGGTATAGGTTGGGGGAGGGAGTTCCAAAGAGTGGGAGAGGCTCTTGAGAAGTCCTGGAGGTGAGCATGGGAGGAGGTGACAAGGGAGCTAGAGAGCAAGAGGTCTTGGCAGGATCAATGTGGACCGTTAGATTAATATTTCATGATGAGGTTGATGATGTAGCTGGGAGCAGAGTTGTGCTTGTCTTTGAATGTCATACAACCTATCAACAGAAATACCTTAGTGGATATTATAAACATAGGAATGCATTAGCACTTATCCCAAATGTCCCTTTTAGAAGCAGATCAGTGTTCTTCACCTCAGGAGGTAAAAAATCTGAGAGGAACAATTGTCCATTACAAAACTATGAAAGTGAGGCTGGGATCAAGGTGTTCAGTCCACTCACATTACAGAGTAAAAACACATTTATGATTATTCAAAAGTACTACATATGTTTAACCACTTCCCGCCCGGCGTATAGACAATTGACGTCCGGGCGGGGGGTTCATTATCCTGACTGGACGTCTATTGACGTCCTCAGGATAATCCGCTATCGCGCGCCCCCGGGGGGAGCACATCGCGGTGATCGGTGGTGCCGTGGGTCAGGCTGACCCATCGCATTACCGACCACGGTAAAAGGCTTCGATCCGAAGCCTTTTACCATGTAATCAGCCGTGACCA
This sequence comes from Glandirana rugosa, assembly GCA_018402905.1. Taxonomy (NCBI): domain Eukaryota; kingdom Metazoa; phylum Chordata; class Amphibia; order Anura; family Ranidae; genus Glandirana; species Glandirana rugosa. The sequence goes on from BLSH010416934.1 coordinate 352,796, forward strand.
ATCACGGCTGATCACAGTGTAAATAGGAAGAGCCGTTGATCGGCTTTTCCTCTGCTCAGGTCTGCAAACCTGAGCAGCGGAGAGCCGATCGGCTGCTCTCCTGACAGGGGGGGCTGCGCTGAACGTTTATCAGCGCAGCCACCCTCAGGATCCCCCCACTGGACCACCAGGGAGCCGGATCAAGACCCCCAGGGAGCCCTCCCCCCCGGACATCAAACAGAGGCCGCCCAGGACCACCAGGCAAGGACCACAGAGGCCGTCCAGGACCACCAGGGAGCCCCCACTAGACCACCAGGTAAGGGCATTATTGTGCACTGTAGGGATGGCACTGTGCCCATGTATGATGCCTGCCAGTGCCATCCCTAACAGTGCTTTTTGTACCTGTGCCCACCACTGCCATTTAAAAGTGCCCACCTGTGCCCACCCGTGTCACCTATCAGTGCCCACCCGTGTCACCTATCAGTGCCCACCTGTGTCACCTATCAGTGCCCACCTGTGCCACCTGAAAGTGCCCACCTGTGCCACCTGAAAGTGCCACCTGTCAGTGCCCATCAGTGCTCAGTGCCACTTATCAGTGCCGCCTATGAGTGTCCATCAGTGCCGCATATTAGTGCCACGTATCAGTGCCCGTAAGTGTTGCTTGTCAGTGCCGCCCATCAGTGCTGTATATGTGCCCCATCATCAGTGCAACCTTATTAGTGCCACCTCATCAGTGCCAATCTGTACTGCCTCATCAGTGCCCGTCAGTGTAGCCTCATCAGTGCCCATCAGTGTAGCCACATCAGTGCCCGTCAGTGAAGGAGAAAATGTACTTTATACAAAGTTTTGTGACAGAAACAAAGAAAAATTTTGGTTTTTTTCAAATTTCGGTCTTTTTTTTTTCTATAGCGCAAAAAATAAAAACCGCAGGGGTGATCAAATACCACCAAAAGAAAGCTCTATTTGTGAGAACAAAATGACAAAAAGTTTGTTTGGGTGCAGCGTCGCTCGACCGCGCAATTCTCATTCGAATCGCAACAGCACTGAAAGCTGAAAATTGGTGTGGTAGGGAAGTGTTCTAAGTGCATGGTATTGAAGTGGTTAATCAGACACAGTAGAAATCAAAATTATCCAGCTACCCCAGACTTCAACAAACTTAAAGGACACTCCTCTATTGGCATAGTTAGCTTTGTAAAATAATAAGGCTGCATTAACTAAAGCCTTCCAAACCTGTATGGTAGGCGCTGTGTTTTTCTTTAGCATAAAATTATTTCTAGCATAAAAAACAGTAGCGTAAGTAATGTATGGGGAGCTATAGTAGGCACTAAGTTATCCATCAGGTCTAAGAGACAAACATTTATAGAGGGATGGTGGTAAGTGATTGGACATAGACTAAAATACCTTTCTAGTGCCATTGGACTACTAGGCCCAAAATATGTGTATAAAGTTTGCATGTATTTAAGATCAGCACCAACAGGCAGATAGCTGATCACTATATATTTTATCAAGTTTAGTTGGAGTCAGATACACTCTATGCAAATGTGTATGTGTGTTAATTGATCTTTAGCTAAGACCAGTCTCATGAAGGGACCCTCCCGCATTTCCTCCCACTCATCTTCATCTGTAATATTATCTACCCATGCTGTCCAACAAGCCTGCAACAGTTTTCTCTTCTCTGGGAACAGCTGTTTATAAAAAGTAGATAGAGATTTAGCAAGATCCTCATTTCTCAATAGTAATTTAAGTCTAGTTCGCTGAAGGGTCAACCGTCCTGCTGCAAACTATACATTAAAAGCAAGCCTAAGGGGGCGTGGCCGCGACATGAAAGCGAACGGACATGCTTGAGCTGAGCTCCGTTCGACCCACTCCTACACCCGCTTCTGCAGCAGCTGACACAGGGACCAGACCCGCCAGGAAGAATGCCGCAGAAGTAGAAACAATCCCCGCAACCACAGCGGACCCTTCTGCTCCACTCCAGCTCCCTGGAGGCTTACTTCAGTGGGGATGGAAGGGCGCGGGAGTCGAGCTCCAAGATGGTGTTGGGTGAGTGCTCCTCTGCCGCACCTGTGGTGTCTCCCATCCCCTCCCCCTCTCCTCTCTAGGCTCCCCCGACAGTCGGGTAGCGGCACGGCTGCACCAGGGACTTCCATACATGCCTCAGCTAGGCCGCCCTCAACTCTATCACCTGCATCCACCCCCTTGGGGCCCCCTCCACACCTCTGCTGGGAGTATGGATATGGAAGAGGTTCTTGGGGATGGGGACTTGCAGTCTCACATACAGTATCTCACAAAGGTGAGTACACTCCACAAATTTTTGTAAATATATTATATCTTTTTATGTGACAACACGGAAGAAATTACACTTTGCTATAATGTAAAGTAGTGAGTGTACAGCTTGTATAAGTGTAAATTTGCTGTTCCTCAAAATAACTCAACACACTATTAATGTCTAAACCGCTGGCAACAAAAGTGAGTACACCCCTAAGTGAAAATGTCCACATTGGGCCCAATTAGCCATTTTCCCTCCCCGGTGTCATGTGACTCGTTAGTGTTACAAGGTCTCAGGTGTGACTGGGGAGCAGGTGTATTAAATTTGGTGTTATCGCTCTCATTCTCTCATACTGGTCACTGGAAGTTCAACATTTGTTGCTCTACATAAAGATGGCCTAGGTTATAAGAAAATTGCCAAGACCCTGAAACTGAGCTGCAGCATGGTGGCCAAGCCCATACAGCGGTTTAACAGGACAGGTTCCACTCAGAACAGGCCTCGCCATGGTTGACCAAAGAAGTTGAGTGCATGTACTCAGCGTCATAACGAGGTTGTCTTTGGGAAATAGATGTATGAGTGCTGCCAGCATTGCTGCAGAGGTTGAAGGGGTGGGGGGTCAGCCTGTCAGTGCTCAGACCAGCTCAGACCATACACTGCACCAAATTGGTCTGCATGGCTGTCATCCCAGAAGGACGCCTCTTCTAAAGATGATGCACAAGGAAGCCCGTAGTTTACTGAAGACAAGCAGACTAAGGACATGTATTACTGGAACCAAGTCCTGTGGTCTGATGAGACCAAGATAAATGTATTTGGTTCAGATGGTGTCAAGCGTGTGTGGTGGCTACCAGGTGAGGAGTACAAAGACAAATGTGTCTTGCCTACAGTCAAGCATGGTGGTGGGAGTGTCATGGTCTGGGGCTGATTGAGTGCTACTAGCACTGGGGAGCTACAGTTCATTGAGGGAACCATGAATGCCAACATGTACTGTGACATACTGAAGCAGAGCATGATCCCCTCCTTTCAGAGACTGGGCCGCAGGGCAATATTCCAACATGATAATGACCCCAAACGCACCTCCAAGACCACCACTGCCTTGCTAAAGAAGCTGAGGGTAAAAGTGATGGACTGGCCAAGCATGTCTCAAGACATAAACCCTATTGAGTATCTGTGGGGCATCCTCAAACAGAAGGTGGAGAGGTGCAAGGTCTATAACATCCACCAGCTCCGTGATGTCATCATGGAGGAGTAGAAGAGGACTCCAGTGGCAACCTGTAACGCTCTGGCAAACTCCATGCCCAAGAAGGTTAAGGCAGTGCTGGGAAATAATGGTGGCCACACAAAATATTGACACTTTGGGCTCAATTTCGACATTTTCATTTAGGGGTGTACTCACATTTGTTGCCAGCGATTTAGACATTAATGCCTGTGTGTTGAGTTATTTTGAGGGGACAGCAAATTTACACTGTTATACAAGCTGTACACTCACATTGTAGCAAAGTGTAATTTCTTCAGTGTTGTCACATGAAGAGATAGAATAAAATATTTACAAAAATGTGTGGGGTGTACTCACTTTTGTAAGATACTGTACTTGCCCTCCCCATCAAGGCTGATTTTGAGGCCTTGCAGGATGACAAAGCCAACATTGGGGGTAGAGTGGCGACTCTAGAGGTCTCAGTGGAAGATATCATTCCTGCCCTACAGGCCCTGCAAGCTCATTGCAAAGCCCAGGACCGAAGAATTGACTCTTTGCTTGACCAGCTGGATGATGTGGAAAATGGTAGCTAGAGGGTTAATATTTGCATTAGGGGCCTGCCAGAGGCTACAGCACCTGACATATCAAATCGCATGCCAAATTGCATCAATGTGAACCTAGGCTAAATCTTTGTTAGTGAGCACTTCTCCGTTGCCGAGATTATCCATCCACCTCACAGGTGTGGCATATCAAGATGCTGATTAGACAGCATGATTATTGCACAGGTATGCCTTAGGCTGGCCACAATAAAAGGCCACTCTAAAATGTGCAGTTTTACTGTATTGGGGGGGTCCGTGGGGCTCAAAAACCAGTCAGTTTTTAGACCCACTTGGATTTAATGTTGCCCCAGAGCTGTTGCCCTTGTATTGAATGTTAATTTCTCTACCATAAGCCATCTCCAAAGGAGTTTCAGAGAATTTGGCAGTACAACGTCTCACAACCACACCACACCAGTGCAGGACCTCCACATCCAGCATCTTCAACATCGTCTGAGACCAGCCACCCAGACAGCTTCTGCAATAATTGGTTTGCATAACCAAAGAATTTCTGCACAAACTGTCAGAAACCGTCTCAGGGAAGCTCATCTAGATGCTTGTCGTCCTCAACAGGGTCTCGACTTGACTGCAGTTTGTCGTCGTAACTGACTTGAGTTGGCAAATGCTCACATTTGATGGTGTCTGGCACTTTGGGGGGATTGTTCTCTTCATGGATGAATCCCGGTTTTCACTGTACAGGGCAGATGGCAGACAGAGTGTATGGCATCATGTGGGTGAGCCATTTGCTGATATCAACGTTGTGGATCGAGTGGCCCATAGTAGATGTGTGGTTATGGTATAGGCAGACGTATGCTATGGACAATGAACACAGCTGCATGTTATTGGTGGCATTTTGAATGCACAGAGATACCGTGATGAGATCCTGAGGCCCATTGTTGTGCCATTCATCCACGACCATCACCTCATATTGCAGCATGATAATGCATGGCCCCATGTTGCAAGAATCTGTACACAATTCCTGGAAGCTGAAAACATTCCAGTTCTTGCATGGCCAGCATACTCACTGGACATGTCACCCATTGAGCATGTTTGGGATGCTCTGGATCGGCGTATACAACAGCGTGTTCCAGTTCCTGCCAATATCCAGCAACTTCGCACAGCCATTGAAGAGGAATGGACCAACATTCCACAGGCCACAATCAACAACCTGATCAACTCTATGCAAAGGAGATGTGCTGCACTGCGTGCGTGAGGCAAATGGTGGTCACACCAAATACTGACTAGTTTTCAGACTCCCCAATACAGGAAAACTGCACATTTTATAGTGGCCTTTTATGGTGGCCAGCCTAAGGCACACCTGTACAATAATCATGCTGTCTAATCAGCATCTTGATATGGCGCACAAAGGAGAAGTGCTCACTAACACAGATTTAGACATATTTGTGAACAATAATTGAGAGAAATAGGCCTTTTGTGTACACAGAAAAAGTCATAAAAAGTCAGCTCATAATAAATAGGGGCAAACACAAACATGTTGCGTTTATAATTTTGCTCAGTGTAGTTTTAAACTGCTAACCCGGTGGTACAGAGCACCAGCTGCCATGGCTAGAATTTTCCCGGCAGTCTCTGATGTCTGCTGGAGCGGCTGTGGGCTTCGTGGCACCTATCTGTATATATGGTGGGAATGCCCGAGGCTCCGACCCTCTGGACATCAGAGCTCAGATAAAGGTGTTACTGGATGTACAGATGAATGATTCCCCACTAGAGTTTCTTCTGCATGTGCCACCCATTACTTTTGGCCAATACTGTAAATCGGTTTTGCCGCACCTTCTGAATGCTGCTAGACGTTTAATCCCAGTGCATTGGAAATCAACATATACTCCTAGCCGATCTGATTGGATCCGTCTGGTTAATACAGTCATGTCAGCAGAGGAGTGGGTGGCAAAATGCAAGGATAAATATGAAACATTTTATAGCGTTTGGGCCACCTGGATTCATTATACATCTAGAGCCACACAGGTACCATAGTTTAATACCTTCTTACCCTGATTGCATTTGCTTTCTCTGTCAGAGACCTCGTTTGCTGTATTCTCTTGTAACATTGCTGGAACTGGGATTGCCATGCTGCAGACCTCCAGATCGTTTGTCTCAATACTAATTACAATTTTAATATAGTGCTGATGGTTTTATGTTTCTGTCTTTGTCCTCTTGGACACCCTTTTTCCCCGTTTTTCTCCTTTTTTTCATAAGGTTGTGATCCTCTTATTCCACCCTCTCCCTTCCTTTTATTCCCTCTCCTTGCCTCTTCCCTCATTTCCAATACTCTCCCCCTCCATCCTCTCTACTTCAGGTCAAACTATGTTCACAGTGCCCTATTTGGGTGCATAGCCCTGGTTTGGTGTGGTAGTTCATAAGCATGTCTCAAGGTACTGTGTGGGCATAAAGAAGGTGAAGTCATGTAATGCTTACAGCTGGATGCACCAGTGTGATTTCTGAAATTAATGTTACATGGTGCAAGTTATGGTTTGTTGCTCTTTTGTATGTCTTTCTGGATTTATTATCTGTTGTGCATTATTCTTTTCTTTTGAAAACCAAAATAAAGATTATATAAAAAAAGCATGCCTAAGTTGCATATATCAGAAAAATGGGGAGTTGGAGAGCAAGTAAACTCATCAAATGGCATCAAGGCTTCATCCCATACCAAGTCTTACCTGTAGCCGTTTTACCCCATATCTGGTCCATATAAATGGGTCCGGGAGGGTGTAAAAATTGGATATGCATGGATTCCTCCACAAAGGTGTATTAGGGGACATTGGGATATAGGCACTAGCGCCCAACCTACAAAGAATTTTTCATGCTCTGACTGGACACATTTTTCTTATTTAACAAGATGCACTTTATTTTAAGGCAATAAACACAAGATGTGAATAATCAATCCATGTTTAGGAAGCCTGTTTGCAAGATAAATATATTTAGAGTTGTATCAGGCCAGAAAAAAGTACTGTAAGCAAAATGTTAATGGGTATATTTGAAAGAATTGTAGATTTTTCTCAGTGTGGCACTAAATAAACATGAATTAAAATATATTTTAAGTACACTACTAAAGCCAACTAAACTAGGACAAACATGTCCCAAGAAAATGTTCTATGGTCATAAGGTGTTGAAACTGCAAGAGTTATGAAGACATTAAAGAGTAACCGAGGCAGCACAGTGGCTTAGTGGTTAGCAATTACGCCTTGCAACCAGGACACTATCTGCATGGAGTTTGCATGTGCGTGTGTGTGTTTCCTCAGGGTTCTACAGATTCAGTCCAAACTCCAAATACATGTTAATAGGTTGTCTCCTGTCTAAAATTGGCCTTTGCCAAATGAAGACCTTGAGGGCAAGCACTGATGTGGATGTAAAATACATAGAAGCGTTGGGTAAAATGTCAGTATTCTATCATACCTAAGTGATCATAATTAAGTGATTCCAGGCTACAAGTAAAAACATTCAGGGAGCTACTAATGTTATCCATCCTGAAGATATTGTAGCTAGGCTAATACTAGAATTCAATTTACTTAGTTTAACTTGAGTATTTTGGAATAACCTTTAACTAGAATCCATAGAATATCTTACAAAGTTAATAGTTAATTAGTAGAGTATTACCTGAAGTGTCCTGTTCAGTTGGTGTATTTGGGAATTATTTTCCTGGATCAGAAACTTAGGTTCTAAGATCACCAGATTACTAGAGTACTACAGCAACACATGTACATTGAATAGAATACGATCATCTTGTACAAATATTGTGGGACTGTGTGCTAACAAGGATTTTGCAGTTAGTAGTATAGTAAATATTGTCAGGAAGGTGGGGCAAACTTGATAGCCATCCAAAATAGAGAGTATGGATGCAAAAGAGTTTTGCTACTCTTACCTTCAGTAACATTTTCTTTTGAAACAAAACCGGACTTAAAAGTCTCTTATTTCAAAGAAAGCTAAAAGAGTTAAACTATTTTATTTGGACTTACTCGGAGTTCAGGAAGATTTGAACATCTGTTCTTTTTTTATCTCATGTTGGCACAGTTCTGTGTGTCTGGTTCACTTGACTTAGTAAATATGAATGCATTTGCTTGTCTGCATGATTCTGCAATAAACCAGAGCTCGGACTGCAGTGAATCTGGCACTTTAGTGTATTTGTTGATGTCATCATCACATGCAGTAAAACAAACCACTATTTATGTAATTTGCAAATTAACAGCACTGTGAGGTCAATTCACTAAAGTGAGTTAAAGTGTTACTAAACCCAGTAATATGAAAATAGTTCTGCCCCCCCCACAGTGCCCACAGCTTATAAATCTTCTTTTTACATTAAAATACTGCCACTATATACCTTTTTGGATGATCTGTATACCACCGTCACGTGATAAACTGCAGGGTCTGCCCAGTGCTCAGTTTTCAGGTAGGAGGAGTATTCCACTATAGCCTGTATACACGCCCACATGTGTGATGTCAATATCATGTGACCTGGCTAGCTCTGAGTACAAGGAAACGTTCTCTCCAGCAATAGAGATCAAACTGAGCATGTGCAGGAGGACTACCCTCACTGTGTATTATATGGCCTTGCCAAGAGAGACAGTGCAGGAGGGAATGATCTGTCCATACAGGATCAAAAAGCCTTTTTACGCAATGCAGAGGAGTAACCCCTTACAGGGTAACTCCACTTTCGTGGGAAAAAATATAGCAAATAAAGAAAAAATAATATAGCATGTACAATTGCGATAAAAGTCGTATTGTAATTGAATGTTATTAAAAATGACCTTTCCTTTTCAATCTGCAGCCACTGTAATTTTCTATAAATGCCATACAATATGGCTACCTGGAGTTGTTTTGTACACAGAATGTGTACTGACCACTCCTCAGAAACATAATTTCCTGCTTGTGTGATTGGCTCACCAATTTTACCAGAAGTCTGCACTAAGATACAAGTCAGATTCCAGGCATCCCCTGCAACAAAAATGTCTTTCAATAGGAGCACGTCTAAAGGGATGCAAGCCCACAGATTCCCTCATTAGTGCGCTTCAGCTGCCACAGCTGCCTGATAATTATGAAACCACTCCCATTAGACTCACTCAGAAGAGAGGCACAGAGAAACAAACAGGGATTTCTTCAGAATAACAAAAGGTAGGAATCTGGAACAAAGGTTGTTATAATCCTTGCAATGTACATAGATCACCCAGAGGGGAATCTTTTTTTCTCAACAAAAGTGGAGTTACGCTTTAAGTTCCACTGTGAGTATAACAAGCATGTTATTCTGCATATACAGACAGATTTTACTGTTGTGGGTTTGGTAACACTTTAAATACCACATGCATTTTTGAGTTAAAATAACTCATGAATGTGCAATTCACAAAAAGATGCATGTTAAATACTGCATCGTTTACATTTTTCATTTTGCTGTATTTAACATATGTTTTTGCATGTTATTTTAACACAGTCTGAACCTGCAGCATGAAATGAAACTTACCACTGCTAAATGTGACAGTTCAGTTCAGGCCTACAGATTGTTAAGGAGCCAGGATCTGCTGGCGTCCTAACAACCATGACTCATCCCTGCTGTCAGCAAGGATTTTCCCACTGGCAGCAGAATGTAAACAAAAGGTTCAGGTCCAGTATGGATATTGGGGGCCTCATACCAAAAATTAAAATAAAATGGCATGAGGTCGTCACCACAATCCATACCAGACCCTTATATGAGCATGCAGCCTGGCAAGCCAGGAAAAAGGAGGGATGGTTGTGCACCTACTCCCCCCCCCGACACCATGCCAGGCCACATAACCTCCACCACCCTCCACCTGGGGGGTGCTCTGCTTGGGGGACAAAGGGGGCCATGACAAAGCATCTTGTCCCTATGTTGATGAAGACAAGGGCCTCTACCCCACAACCCTTGCCTAGTGGCTGTAGGGGTGCAAGAGGGTTACTTTTTGGAATCAGGATGCCCCTTTTAATATGGGGGCCCCCAGATCCCAACCCACTACCATTTGAATGAGTATGTCCCTTAATGTCTACACTTTTTTTTCTTCATTGCATCTATGGTTCATCTGGTGATTCTGCAGATAACACAGTCCCTGTCCCTTAATGTCTACACTTTTTTTTCTTCACTGTATCTATGGGGGGCAGCCATGGTTGTCTCGCAGGCTGGAGTTCAAACATGTCTGCCATAGTTCATCTTCACTTTATGGTAGATTCATGGGACCAATAGTTTATACAACATTTGTTATGTTTTCTTCTCAGCTCCCAGGAAGTGACCAGAACACTGCATTTCTTGCAAGCTTAACAGGTATTTTCTGTGCTTGCTGACCACCACATTTAAGGACTGGTATTCTGCTAATTATTTCTTTGTTTTTAGGTTCAGATAGACTTTAAGACTGGAACTCCATGTGCCCCATATGAGCAGAACAGGCAGGGAGTGGGAGAGAGGGCTACTAATATTCCGTACAACATGCTTTTTTGAGCAAAGCAGCTAAGCAACCTTAGTAAAACATGTTACAAGGAGCTTACGTCTGCTAGTTGCTAATGTAAAAATGAAATATTCATGTGCAATTAAACGTTTTTGCTTGTCTAAATAACCAGTAAAGCACATGAACACCTGAACACATTAAACACATAAGTTAAAAAATATATATATATATGTGTTATATATTCCCATTAATGACCTGTGCCCAAAATTGCAGGGCATCTAAACAAAGGTATATCTTGCACCACCTGCATGACTCCTAAGCGTGATTCTTTTTTGTGTGGGATTAGGGTCCATTGAAAATGCAATTTGTGATCATTTTAGTTTTTTAATTGTAAGAAATATGCATAAGCAAATACTACTGTTCATGCAAGAATAAAATAACAGCAGCAACATTAAAAATAAACTACCCCCCCTCCCCCTACTATACAGCTAATAATATATTGTTTGGATATAAATATAATGAACAAATAATTGGGAGGCTCCATATATTAATTGAAATTCTGCAGAATGAAAATCTACCGTGTTTGACTTAATCTTCCACTTTAGTACAAGTCCTCAAATGGAAGAACCCTTCCTCATAAAAGGACAACTCCAGTCAATGAACACTAAGAATTTGCATACCCTAAAGATCAATTAATCTTAGTGTTTCTTAAACTGGAGTTGTTTGATGAGGAAGGATTATTTGTATCCCATATTTGGGACCCATTTTTGGCCCGCTTCAGGCAATTCTTACTTGCATGCTACAAGTGCACATTGTCTCTAGCAGGGACGTGCAGTCCGGGGAGGCAGAGACTCACCTGCCATGAACATAAAAAAAAATAAAAAAAACGAGTGAGCTTTGAGGATCATAGCTCGGGGACCTGGGGTCACAGAAACCCCGTATCTGGTGTTAGGTTGCCAAAGCCCTACCTCACCACTTTGGGGCTCGTAGTACTTAAGGTTCCGGAGATCCGGGGCTCCTTGCACAGCCTGTCAGAAGGTACATTCAGCGCGGCCAGTTTAAATACAAGCTGGCACACTCTGCAGCAGACTGAGAGGATGAGCTCACAGTGCCTCTTTCTTGGCTGAGCTCAATGGACAGCTTGGAGCCTTAGACCAATGGAAAAGCACCATTGGTCCAAGCTGTCCAATAAAAATGCTGCAGTGGAGGCCACGCCTCTAGACATGTGCAGAGTGAAAAAAATTGTTAAGGTTCGTTTTGATTCATTATTTACATAAATTTGTTTAGTTAGATTTGTTTCATTTGTTTAATTCATTTTCAGAATTTGTTTTGTTTATTCGTTTTCGAATACATTTTCAAATTCGAAAAGCTTTTGAATCCATTTAGAAAAGTTTTCGAAACAATTTTGAATAGTTTTGGAATTCGACTAGTTTTCAAATTCGAATCGCTTTCAAATATGAACAGTTTTCCAAATTTCAAGGAGAATGGGGTGGAGTGGAAAATGGAGGAATAGAATGGAAAAAGATATAATACAATAAAGGGGAATATAACATAAAATTAAAGAATATGATGTGGTGGAGTAGAACAAAGCTGTTTTACTCTGTTGTATTCTATTCTTTTGTTTTGTTATATTCTTTTCCAGTCTATTGTTTCTTTCTGTTCTATTCCTTTGTTTTCTATTCTATTTTATTCGCTTTGGAAATTGAAAAATTATTCAAATTCGTGGATTTTTCGAATTTGAAAACTATTCGAACTTGAAAACTTTTCGAATTTGAAAACTATTCGAATTTGAAAAGTATTCGAAAACTATTTGAAAATAACTCGAATTTTGCCCGTTTTTTTTTTTGTTATTTCGGATACGGTTAATTTTGGTACTATTGTAATTCAGAAATTCGGATACATCTGAATTTCCGAAAAATTCAAATTCAGCCCAATTTTAACCACTTAAGGACCGGAAGGATTTCCAGCTTTAGGACCGGAGCCCTTTTTGCGATTCGGCGCTGTGTCGCTTTAACTGACAATTGCGCGGTCGTGCGACGTTGTACCCAAACGAAATTTGCGTCCTTTTTTTCCCACATACAGAGCTTTCTTTTGGTGGTATTTGATCCCCTCTGCGTCATTTCTGATCGCCGCTATAAACAAAAGAAGAGCGCCAATTTTGCAAAAAAAAACAAATTTCTTACTTTTTGCTAAAATACAAATCCAAAAAAAAAATATAAAAAAACATTTTTTTTCACTGTTTTTGGCCGATTTATATTCTTCATCATATTTGCGATAAAAAAAATCGCAATCTGCGTTTATTGATTGGTTTGCGCAAAAGTGGTCGCGTTTACGGATGATGAGAATTCATTTTTGGGGTTTTTATTTATTTATTTTTTTTTTACTAATAATGGCGGC
>BLSH010416934.1:408113-435367 GCA_018402905.1 Glandirana rugosa
TTATAACTTATTTTATATTTACTTTTTATTATTTCCGTTTTCACGCACAGCATCCATTGATTTCACAGTAAGTAATTTATTAATGTTTATATTCCACTGCATATATGATTAATGGTGCTATATATATATATATATATATATATATATATATGAGTGTTCCTAAGGGCTTGATCTACCAAGATAATATCAATAGATGAATGTTGGTCACCTTATATTTGTCACCTTATATTTGTAATTATTTAATGAATGACACTTTAGTTACCTACGACACGCACTTTTGCCTTTATTATTTTTCATTTATATTTTATTCAATATTGCACGTCTCACATTCATTAATATACTCACACTTTATATCATACTTATATTAATTTGTATTAGAGGGTTAATTTTACAGGTTGGATTTTATGTTTGTTTTTTGGATTTTTGCACAGTTGCACCTGATCACTTTAAAACATATCATATGATAATCAGAGATTTTACTCTAATATAATTATTGTATTTGAGCAGCGCCAACTTCCAGTCCAGTTTGGTTATAACACCCTGTCATTTACCTTATCCGGAAATTGAAAGCCCATGAAGAAAAAATTATGCCACCATTGAGAAAGAATGTTTAGCGATAAAATGGGCTTTAGATTCTCTCCAGTACTATCTCTTGGGTAGAGAACTGGTAACAGATCATGCTCCATTAAAGTGGGTGGCACAGAACAAAGAGACCAATAGGATGGTGAATAGGTGGTTCCTGGCCCTTCAAGAATTCAGTTTTACATTGAAACATCACCACGGTGTTTGAAGGGAAATGCAGATGCTTTGTCCCGAGTGCACGCGTGCCTGGCATTCTATGTGCCAACCCTAGGGTTGAAACAAGAGGGATGTTATGTGACAGGAAGCCAAGAAAATCTATGGGCTGTGTCCAGAATGGAAGATATATTTGTCCAAGGTTTATGCTGTACACTGATTGCTTTTGTGTTTGTGCTGTGTAGTAAGCCTGTTTGGGCTCAATGAGGGTTAACAAGCTCAGGTGTAACAGATAAAGCACTCTGGGCTCTATAAAACCCAGGTTGCTTCAACAAGGGGCTCCACCCTGGAACTAGATCTCTGTGCATGGCAGACTGGGGAGCAGCAATAACTCTGAATGGTGAGATTAAATCTGTGTGACTAAAAGCCTCTGTTTATTTCTGTGTGACTGCCAAGTGTCTGGGCAGCGGTAGGCTGTGGCAGAACAAGTAGTCAGGTTCCTGTGTCTTTGTAGTTTGATGCCCAAAGTGGCAAGGGTTTATTTACTGCTTTGTTTTATTTTACCTGTTTTGATGCCTACACTATGTAACCACAGACATAAATAAACCACAATTTTTGCTTTCACAAAATCCCGCTGTCTGTCCGTGCCTACTTCACTGTGCTGTGACCCATCAAGGGGGTCCTGCACACCCCGCTACTGAGCTAATTGCAATGGAGAGAAGGATTCTGGAAGCATACACAGATCCTATACTGCTGTGCTCAGCACTAACTATTGTTGTAAGTAATGCTGTCTCGATCGCAGTACTAATGATTTGCTACACACAGCCTATCCTGAATTAAAATGAAGTGTTAGAACTCAAGCATGGGTCATAGCACTGTAAACAGGCCCGGTGGGTCTGTATCCAATGGTATATTTTATACTTTTCTGATGGGCAAAGTTATTTGAAAATATATTTGCTTTTATAATTCTTACAGTGTTTTGGGCTTGTTAAGCACATTTATATCTGGGTTCCTGTTATCATATAATATCGCAAGGATATGCAATTAGTGGACCTCCAGATGTTTCAGAACTACAAGTCCCATGAGGCATAGCAAGGCTTTGACAGCCATAAGCATGACACCCAGAGGCAGAGGCATGATGGGATTTGTAGTTTTGCAACAGCTGGAGGTCCGCTAATTGCTTATCCCTGTAATATCGTATTGTAACATCCTTGATCCTTGATTTCACAGTCATTTGGTGGTACATCAGTACTGCATCACAGGGCTATATATAGAGTATCCTACTTGTGGTCAAATAAGTTGATGATAGGTTGTCTGTCAACTACATGACCCAGGTCTATGAATTATTTATGTATTAACAATCTGTATTACAATAAGTGAATTACTGTACCTCATCAAAGGTATGTGTGGTTCTTCATGGGCATGTTAAAAATAACACTAGTGTGACACAACATACAGATTATTTGGTTAAACTGCCATATCAAACCTACTTCTAAATAAACTGAAACATTATGTTGCAACATGACAAGCACAATGTTTAATCAATTATTAATTATGTGTAACTGATGGAACAAGAAAACTACATTTTAATCAATTATTGATATTGTGTAAATGCTGGTACATGGCAACATTTTTTTCATTAATTATTAATATTGGATAAATATTTCCACGCTGAAATATTCTTCTCGTGTTTATGAATGACTTCTTTTTTTACAGAACATAACAATGCCAAGTAAACACACCAATTCTGTGAGATAAGAAGTCAGACCCGTCCTCTCTTTTCTATAAGATAAGAAGTCATGCATAAATAAGGGAAGAATATTTCAGCATATGAAGAATGCCAACTACATTACCAAGGTTTGTCATGGCATTTAAACCAGTGTACCCTTGCTTAAGAAAACAGCTGTATTTGTTCCAGTGACCTCTACATTTCTGCCACCTGTTCTCATTATGTTTTTGAGTCAGTTTGTATTTGTTTTTCTGTGTTATAGGTCTACCATCTATCTCTTCTGTGCTAGTTGAAGAGTAATCGCTAAGATTACTACACAGATTCCTGGGACAGTGTGTCACTTCCTGTGTATCCTTGCCTACGACCCTGCCTTTGTGCTTGTTTATCCTGAGATCATGTTACTGTGTTCGAGCCTAGCCCGTCTAATCCTGTTTCTCCTTCCTGCCCTGTACATCTTTGTTATGTGTACCATTATTGCCTCATTTCTTCTTGCCCTGCAATGGACAGTTTATTAATTATTTTTCAGTCTGCTGATACCCTATCTCTTTAGGTCCTCTGATTCAGCTTCCATTTCTGTCTTTATCTAGTCCTGCTATTATACCAACATCATGGCTTGTTAACACCAGTCCTCTTGAGCTGCACTGTGTAACATTGTCCAATGCAGTCCAAATGCAAAGACAAGGCAGAAAGTCTTGCTTTGTATAGTGCCTGTGTGTTACTATAAAATAATGCAGGCATACATTTTATTGAAGTGCAGCGCAATACAACTTTCAACAACATGTTACCATGTACTGCCATGCAAATAGTTGGCACATAAACAAAATGGCACCCATTGTGTTCAATTACTATAGGTGCTAATAAACTGCTGCCATCAATTTTTTGTTGTATACTAAAAATACTATATAATCCTTGTGTTGAGAAGCTAGCTAAAAATTAGAATGTGAATTTTCCAATAACCATAGTTTCTATACAAAAAAATAAAAAAAAAAAAAAAAAAAAAAAAATATATATATATATATATATACAATTCTGTGCAACCAAAATCAATAACAAGATAAAAATAAAAAATACAAGTAGATAAAAGTCCTGAAATGGTGAATATCTATACAATAAAATTTTCTACTCAACTTCTTTCTATCACTACATGTAAATCAGTGATGCATGCTCATCTCGTTTTACAGTGCTCCACTTTATTGATGTGTTCCACCACCTAATATAAGGGATGCCACTCACCAGATAACTTTGGGGCACCAGGACCCTCACCACTTAAATGGTTAACCCTAAGGTTGGTGTATACTTTGCGTCCACCTCCTTTGCTTCCTCCTCCCTTTGGTCTGGTATGGATTTAAAGGGGAACCCCCCATGCCAAAATATAAAAAAGACGGTGTGAGGTCCCCCACAAAATCTATTACAGACCTTTATCCAAGCATGCAGCCTGCCAGGTCAGGAAAGGGGGGGCATGCAAGCTCCCCACACCCCAAAGCACCTTGTCCCCATGTTTTCTGAAGTCAAGTCCGGCTCACAGAGACGAGGGATTGTAACTTTCCAGGCATTGTATAGTGGGTGGCGCTTCATGGCACATGAAAATGTGAGTGCATTGGCATATGTTTTTAACTAGCTAATTTTTAAATAAACGTATTGCACAATTATCGCAATTTTGTTTTTTCATCAGGGACTTCCTTGCTGGTGTAAGAGCAAATGGGGTGGATGCCAAGTATACACCAACCTTATGATTAACCATTTAAGCGGGGAGGGTCCTGGTGGCCCAAAGTTATCTGGTGAGTGGCCCCCCCTTATAATAGGTGGTGGAACACATCTAAAGTGGAGCACTGTAAAACAAGAAGAGCATGCATCACTAATGCACATATGTCGGAAAGAAGTAGAGTAGAAGATTTTCTTGTATAGATATTCACCATTTCAGAACTTTTATCTAAATGTATTTTTTATTTTCATTTTGTAATTAATTTTGGTTGCACTGGATTGTTTATATATACAGGGTGGGCCATTTATATGGATACACCTTAATAAAATGGGAATGGTTGGTGATATTAACTTCCTGTTTGTGGCATATGTGAGAGGGGAAACTTTTCAAGATGGGTGGTGACCATGGCGGCCATTTTGAAGTCGGACATTTTGAATCCAACTTTTGTTTTTTCAATAGGAAGAGGGTCATGTGACACATCAAACTTATTGGGAATTTCACAAGAAAAACAATGGTGTGCTTGGTTTTAACGTAACTTTATTCTTTCATTAGTTATTTACAAGTTTCTGACCACTTATAAAATGTGTTCAATGTGCTGCCCATTGTGTTGGATTGTCAATGCAACCCTCTTCTCCCACTCTTCACACACTGATAGCAACACCGCAGGAGAAATGCTAGCACAGGCTTCCAGTATCCGTAGTTTCGGGTGCTGCACATCTCGTATCTTCACAGCATAGACAATTGCATTCAGATGACCCCAAAGATAAAAGTCTAAGGGGGTCAGATTGGGAGACCTTGGGGGCCATTCAACTGGATTGGTGGTCGTGGGCCAGTGTATATATATATATATATATATACAGGTGGTCCCCTAGTAACAAACATCCAACTTACAAACGACTCATACTTACAAACGGAGGGAGACAACAGGAAGTGAGAGCAACTCGGCCCCTAGGAAGGGAAATTCACTTCTGTAAGAGTTATTATAGGAAAAAGGTGTCTCCACTGAAGCTTTACCACAATCCTTGTTTCCACAACAACTCAAAATTTTCAAAATCCAATTGTCATAGGGACAAAAAGTGAGGTAAAATCTTCTAAACAGAAGCACAGGCATCAAATGAAACTTTACAGGGGTGTTAACCCTTTCCTATGCTATACAAAAATGTAAAAATTATTTTTTTGGCTGGAGCTACGCTTAAAAAATGTACCTGTTCTGACTTACAAACAGATTCAACTTAAGAACAAACCTACAGACCCTATCTTGTTTGTAACACGGGGACCGCCTGAGTATATATATATACTTATTTTTTTGTATAGAAACCATGGTTATTGGAATATTCACATTCTAATTTTAAGATAGTGCCTCAACACAAAGATTATGCAAATTGTATCTGCTTAATTTAAACAACATTAAATAAGCAAGCAATACAATGGAGAAGATTTACTAAAACGGGTGCATACGGAATCGCAAATAGACTGCACACTTTTACGTGCAGTTTTACTCTGAAAGAACAGTTGCTCCAGAGCTTAGTGAATGAGCAGAAATTCTGTTGCCTTCCATCATCCAATCATGTGCAAGCAAAAATTCTGTTTTTTAAATTTTCTTTGCACACGATTGAGTATTCTTTGCAAAAATGAAGATTTACCTAATTTACTAAGCTCTGGAGCAACTGCAATTTGCAAAGTGCACAGTCTATTTGCCTTTAGTAAATCAATCCCATTGTGTGCATGCTGGTGTGAATGAGCCCTCTGTCTGTATCTGCTTAGCTTCTCTGGTTCTGATTCCATTTCCTGTCCGGTGTACCTGACTAGAGATGGGCCGAACATCCCCCCCGGTTCGATTTGTGTCAGAACTCTTGAACATCGCAAAAGTTCGGACCTGTATTCCAAATCCTATTAAAGTCTAAGGGACCCAAACTTGAAAAATCAAAAGTGCCCATTTTGAAGGCTTATATGCAAGTTATTGGCCATAAAAAGTGTATGGGAGCCTGGGTACTGTCCTGGGGGACATGTATTAATGTAAAAAAAAACATTTTGAAAGATAGTTTTTAAAGGAGCAGTGATTTTAATGATGCTTAAATTGAAACAATAAAAACAAAAAAAAACTTTAAATATAGTGCCTGAGGGGTACCCTTAGTTTGCCTGTAAAGTGGGGCATCTGTACCTTGTATAGAACCTGCTGCAGAAAAACTGACATATATAAAGAAAAAAGAAATTACATTTATATTGATTTTTCCTGCAAGCTTTCTCTATTTGGTAAACAATGGCTTGGGGAGATTTTTTGGATACATTCTGGTGTCTATTTGGCAGACTTTGGATGGAAATAACAAAGGTTTGCACCATAGTGCAAGCTTTATGTGAAGAAGCCAAATTATAGTACACTCAGGCCAAGATTAATGATTTTTTTACACAAAGTCTGGTGTCTCTTTCACGGACTTTGGATAGAAGTAACAGGGAAAATTGGGCCTTGGGTGTTAGTGGTGCCAGCACCCTGTAACTCTTCACAGCTACTCTAGGAGGGTGCAGGACTGAGACTGTGTTCAAATAATTTAGCTGACTCCTCCATGCATGATGCTGGGGCTATGGCAGGAGTTGCTGAGGACAAGGAGGCAGAATAGGCCACTCTGGCAGCTGTGGTGGACTGCAAACTAGTGTCAGCTTGGGTGATAGAGGATGAGGAGGATGAGGATGGTCTAGTAAGCCAGTCCACCACCTACTCTGCATGCTGTGGCTGGATAGCACGGGCAACATCACTACACAGACAGACGTGCCCTGCCTGAGGACAGACCACATCCACCTTTGCCTGTGGACACAGACACTGCTGGCCCCCTCATAGTGACATGGGAACATTTGCCTCTCCTTTATGGCCTCCCGGGCATGATGGGGGGGGGCTTATTACCCAGATTTGATAGATACTGAGAAATGTGTATTTGGATGCACTTTATTCAATCAAAAGTGATGTTTGGTGCAATTTAAACTGAGGACTACCACTGACAGAAATGTAAAAACTATAAAAAAAAAATTAAGAAAATAAAGAAAGGGGGAAACAACAGCGTCACAGTCATAAAAGCTGCAGCTGACAATTTAAAAGTGGGCAGGCACGGGAGAAAAAAACCCCAAAAAATAAACGCAGCAACTAAAAAGGAAAAGAAAAGAAGAGGTATACAGCACTAAATGTTATGTAATGCTGTGTTAAACATTGCACTACACTAACACACTACAGTGACACTACACAATACTCACACTACACTGACACTACACTAACACTACATTAACACTACACAAACACTGTACACTCAGAGTTACAATAACACACTAACTGGCTGGTAGCAAACTGAGCCCTGCTCTATCTCCACTCCAACAACACACAGCAAAAGGTTCATGTGGGAAGGAACCTTTTATAGTGTGAGGTGGGACTATGAGCACAGAGGATTGGCAAAGTCATCATGGCTTTGTCCAATCATGGCTCTGACTGTGCTCTGTGTTCTGATATGGCAAAGCCTTGCACCTGACCAGCGGTCAGGCGCATTGCTTCATCCTATTAGGGCCCTAGAAAGCACCATGCAGTGCATTGTGGGGTGCTCAGTGGGGAACATCCCACCGAGCGCCCCGCAAATTCGGGTGTTCGCCGAACGGGCGAACAGATGATGTTCGGGCAAAACTTTTGCTCGGCTCGAACTGTTCGCCCAACTCTATACCTGACCTTCTCTTTTAGACTGTATATCTGTCTTGGTGTACCTCTCTTGTATATTCCGTCTTTTGCTCTTGTCTTCTGTTTGTGTGCCTACTCTGCCTTCTTTCTTATACTTAGCCTGGAGTTGGTAGTTCTGTTTCCAATTGCCATCCAGTGCTTGATGCCCACACTTATCCTGTATCTCTCTGAGACCCTTCTAGCTAGCTTCTGTACCCGTTCTCTTACTATGCTCTAAATTTCATTTACCATGAGTTCATCAAATCCTTTGAAATAATACAACTAGAGAGACTATAAAACAAAATGGGTTAATCTTCTAAAATAAGTCAACATGGGCCCAGTGTATAATAAAGGAAAAATGAACTATATATTGTTGGTTTCAATCAATGATTTTCTACCTCTAATATACACAAATTATAGTGAAGAGGCTTTGGGTATAACCATTTCTAATGAGATTATCAGGTTGTCAGTTTGTAGCAGTGATGGCGCCCCAGTAGAAGTATGATAGGTGAAAACAGCTGCCTTTTTTTCTTGTGGTAAAAAACCACCTAACCAAACTAGTGATACAAACAGTGAAAAAAACTGTAAAAAAAAATGGCGCTACTTCACTTTAGCTAAAATATGTGACCATATAAACTCATTCAGTTTACATGTGATCCTTTTAGTGAACCAGAGAAAACAAAACACCAAAACAATTGGTTGAACAATAAGTGAATAAAAGTCTCTACACCATCAATGAAAATTATTAGACCATAAATAGAAGTTCCATAATCATGAAGTCTTCTAAATAGAAAAAAGTCCAATCACCGTGCAAAAAGATTTGTAATATCCTTTTGAATCGTGCTTCACCAAAATACACACCAAGTAAAATTCAAACTCACCAGACCATAAAGGTTACATCGCTTTTGATCAATTAATATGGATTCTTTAGGTCTTTGTGTTGCACTAAACTGCAACAAGTAGCACCGAACTTTCTTTGGGCAAACCATTTCTAATGTTACAGTATCACAATGACTTGAACTGACATGGTGCAATCAAATTAATTATTAGACATAATGAGTGGAATTTACTAAAACTGGAACCGACAGAATCTGAAGCAGCTGTGCATAGTAACCAATCAGTTTTTAGCCTCAGCTTGTTCAGTTAGGCCCCTTTCACACGGACATTCCGTTCAGGTCCGCCTGTCCATTTTTTCAGAGACCGGAACAGACCATCCATGCACCCCTATGGAGCGATGGATGTCAGCGGAGATATGTCCGCTGACACCCGTCGCTCTCTGATCTGCTCCAGACCCGTAAAGTCTGACGGATAGAAAAATGGGGTTTCCATCCGTCATCTGATCAGATGACAATGGACAGACGGATCCATTGTCATCCGATTTGGCATAGGGGAGAGTGGGGGCTTTGACAGATCCATCTCTGCACAGTGAGCAGAGACGGATCCGTCATCTGTCGGCTCAGCGGGGATCAGCGGATTGATCCCCGCTGAGATAAACGGAGCCCGCTGACGTAACGACCTTGAGAAACCGGCCTTAAGCTCTGGAAATTAAAGCTAGAAGCTGACTGGTTGCCATGCACAGCTGCTCTGCATTCTGTTTGCTGCAGTCTTTTAAATTGCCCTCGTATTTCTTTCACTTTGTATGTAAATTCCCCTCCACAAACAACATAGATGAGAAAACATTAAACCAGATTGCAACATACCAATACAAATTTAGATTCCAAGCCTTACTTGCTTAAGAACATCAAGAATTTGAAGCATACTTTTCTGCCATTATGTGATACGTGAAATCACTTCTATTACAATCATACACAAAGATGAATCCGGCAATTCTGTCCATTGCAGTGCTGTAATGGGGCTTTCCCATTCTGTAGCATATGTTTTTAAAGTATGTGTAAAGTTTACAAATTACAAGTGTATTATAAACTATTGCATCAGCTGAAACACCACGTATTCGCTAAGGCCCCTTTCACACTTGTGCGACGTGTCCTGAGACTTGGGACTTCAAAGTCACATGACAAGTCATACCCCATAATTTCCAATGAGTACTCATATCATCATATCATTCATATCTGTGAAACTTTGGCTAGATTTCCACAATTGCAACCTCAAAGTCGCGTGATATAGAGTGTGACTTTGCAGTGCGACTTTGAGTGCAGCTTTGATCCAACTTTACACTCTCTGGATAAAAGTTGCATCAAAAGTCGGAACAAAGTAGTGCAAAAACCTTTTTTGGAGTTGCTGCGACTTGAGTTGCAGCAATTACAATGGGGACCATTGAAATACATGGATTTTGACGTGTCGTGCGACTTCACCTTTGTCAAGTTGCACAACAACTCGCAGTAGTGGAAACAGAGCCTTCAAGTTTCAGCGACTTCAAAGTAGTCCCTGCACTACTTTGGTCTGACTTTGATGCAATGTGAGGTTCATAGACATCAAGATTACACAGGCATTGCTTATAGTTGCATCAAAATCGAGGCATAAAATCACGCTAAAATCACTGCAAAATTACGCGACTTTCAGGTCGCACAAGTGTGAAAGGGGCCTAAAGCTCACAAGTACAAGTCTAACTAAATGTATGGCATAAGAACAACATGGAACATTTTCCATATTTGCAAAGCATGGGAAAACCTAGAACACATAAAAACTTCCAGTGAAGGTCTTGTACTTGCAGCCATCAATGAGTGCAATGAGCTCAGGTGAAATGTACTCATAAACTCATGACTCTTTCTGCCAACCCTATAACCTTCTTTTTTGGATAAAATATAGATGCATTAGAAGCTTTGTTGGGTTTTTCACTCCTGTGTGCATTCCCATTTGGGAGACTGGTCCTTAGCTATTGCCCCTGTAAAAGCTGTCCCTTGGACAGAAGGTTTGTGAAAATCCAACATTTGACAGTTTTCCTCAACACAAAACAAAACACCTGACGACTGTCAAAATGATAAAAAGTAGAATTTCCCCTCGCTTTTATTTATTTTTTTTTTTTTTTGGGGGGGATCCCTTTTACTTTCTGTCATGTCTACAGAAAGTGAGAAGAGGGTAAATGCACACCACAAGAAAAACCTTCTCAAAACAATAGCTGAACTTCGGGATCAAGCCTCTATAATTTTTCTCTCACTTATTCCCGCAAAGATCTCTGACCTCCATGATTAGGTTTCTGTAAGGAGCCCTTTGTCACTTTCCAGAGATGTTGGTGTGCCCTACAGAACTACATGCCCTAAGAGCATTTTGGGAATGTAGGCAGCAAGGAGCAGGTGAGGAGCAATGGTGCCAGGCATTTGCTGTTACGTTAGCATAAGTTGGCCATTTAACTGAAATGCCAGTGACAGGCCTAGGGTTGATCCACAGAGCGGTTAATCTAGTTCAGGCAGCACTGATGTAATGACACCAGAGTTGCCTTGTAAGAACTACAAGGGGTAGATACAAAATTGGTGGTCCTGGTCAAGGAGAGAGAGCAGCGGTAACTGATCTTCATCACCACCAACTCCTGCACTTAGAGCACAGTGCAGAAGATTTTTGTGGCTGCAGCAACCATAAAGTTCTACAAATAAATTAATATAAGTGTAGCCAACAGTGGACTACAAGTATCTGCATTGCAGACCTACCTTTACATTTTACACTGCTGCTGTGTCCCTCTAGTGTTGGGTGTGAGTAACTTATATCATCCCCCTGTGCCAAGTGAAGAGCATTGTAGGAATTGTAGTACCTTCAACAAACATTCTGGGGCTATAGAACTATTCCTGGACAACATTTCCCATCAGGTCACCTGCTACCCAAGAAAGCATTCTAAGAAAGACTATAAAAGGGCCAGCAGCCCGGACCACGATCTCTTCTTCCCAGGGCTCCATTAGGTGAACATCTCCCTGCTGCTGTGCGAGAGGACTGCAGCCTACCCAGGTGGATACACCGCTGCTTTCTACTCCAGGGACACCACTGCTCTGTTGCTGCATCAGCAAGATCAGACGACACACGGTTCCTGCAGCCAGTCAGTCATCTCTGATCATTTGAGGAGGGGACGGCTATTCCAGAATCACTCTTCAGGAGAATCCTACGCTGTTCTTCAGTTGGTGAGATACACACCCTGCCCTATTGCATTGCATTGGACACTGTATACAGACATCTTATGCCTTTGAATTATTTAAAAAATTACTGCTAGTCAGATTAAGTTGTTCTTCTCTGTTAGCATGCCACTTGTTATATTCAAGATACAGTTTGCTTGAGCTCCAGCTGCCGGTGAAGACAATTGCAGGCCTTTCACTCTAAACATTGCTGTTTGCTGCTATTTAAAGGGACCCACCCTTGATACTTATTAAACCTGGTCTCCCATAAGGACTTAAGGTGAAATAGGCCAGCCCGGGATTCCCTATTAGTGGTATCATAAAATACAGTAATTACTAGTCCACTTTAGTCTCATTCCTGCATTTGATTGTTGTCTGTTCTTATGTAAACTGTTATTCTGTAACTGAGATTTCCAGCTGTAATTCAATTGCTTTCAAGGATCTCCTCACCTGAGCCTTGGTTGTTCAACCAGGACTCAGCTGACCTTAATATTGTTATTTAACTCTCTTCCCGAACCATTAAAATCAGAGAGTTACTTATTTGCAGTGTGTTGGTGTTTCATTTAACTGTGTAACCAAAATGTCTGAACCCAGAGTGTCAGGTGGGCTGGAAGGTTCGCAGGGTCATGGAGGTGCAGATGAACAGGTAACTCTAAGCAATCCCCAAGGGGGCAGGGCTACATAAGTAAACAGATTCCTGTTACATTCTTAGTTGGTTTGCATTTTCAGGAGTTGAACTTTAAAGTATGTTAGGTATGATTAAAAAAGTGTAAGTGACCTGCATTTCATAAAGCAAAATGTGATGCTCTGAAGAAAAGTGAGACTAGAAGGGTTACTATAGAATACTGATATCATTGTTTTTTAGCTGTATACAAAATGCACTGCAGTGAGTGATGGCAGTTGTGTTAGCCGCATAGATCAAGTAGACTAGACATCACTTAGTAATGCCAAAAAAATTATGTTGTAAATAAATACAAATATAGTGAACTAAAATTAAAAAAGAACAAAGAGGACAAATAGAAAACTTTGGCATAAAATTTAATTATGTAATAGGACACATTTTGTTGTTTAACCTCCCTGGCGGTATGATTATGTCAGATTTTTGGTGCTGAAAGCGGTACGATTATTTTGCATGGAAATTTGGCGTTTTATATTGTAGGCCTGTAATTCTTAGGAATAACTCACTTAAACCTGTCCAAACAAGAGTCTAGTAGACATCCCGGATATGATAACGTTTTAAACATGAAATCATAAATTATAATATAATAAATAACTAAAAATAATTATCAAAAATAATAACATAATAGTAATAAAATGTATTCAATAATGTAATCAAACCAAAAACACTGAAATTTGCTTATTTACAGAATTATCGCTGTCGTCACTTTCAGTGTCTGATGATAAATTTCCCCAAAAATCAGTATCACTCAATTTTGCAAATGATTCTTATTTACTATAGCTGCTTACTAGCTGATCAAAAACCACTTTTGACGTAAAGGGACACTTTTTGGATACCATGGACATTCTCAAGTTTCCAGGCAGAAAGAATGACATATATAATATAAAAGTGCATGCAGGGCACTGGGCAAACCACTAGGGACAAAGGGGATGTGAAATGATTTCATACAGTAATGTAATCTTACAGATTACAGAGTACTGTATGTGCTATGTGTGTTTCACTATTTGAATTTGCCGCTGGGCCCCGCCCCCGTGCGACGCTCGCAGGGAACGGAGCCCGGCACACAGAGGCATCGGGCGGAGGACAGACATGCTGACACCGCGGGAGGACATCGCTGGATCCAGGGGACAAGGTAATGCTGCCTTGGATCCAGCGATGCAATCCCGAGTGTGGCTCGGGGGTTACCGCTAATGGTACTGAAATTCCACCCCGAGCCACACTCGGGATTACCGCCAGGGAAGTTAAGTAATGTCCCGCAAAATGCATACAGTATATTAATACATAAATGTTATAAATGCATTTAAGGTAAATAATTGTAAAAACTAAAATACTGACATAAATAAAAATAAAACTTATATTAGTCTATGTGTGAACAAATCCACATTTTTGCCAAAGTATAAAAACTGTAAATTGGTTTGTAAATATTCATCGCAATATTGTGTTTAGTTTGGTTTTGAGAAACTGAGAAAACAATATAGCTGTATCTATGACGGCGTAGGGTCCACAGTAAATGAAAATGCATGTAATGGCTTCTAAGCTTTATTTTTACTGAGGTCTTATTATAATACTAGTAATCACACATATCATACAGTTATAGAGATGTATGATTTTGGAAGTCACACAATATGAAAGCACAGTTTCACTTGCACTATATTAAATAAAGATATGACTTGCGGGCCTAGTGTTTTTACAATCTCTATAAGAACATGAGGCTTTCAGGTCAAACAACAACTAATGTCATTGCTTTATGCTGAATGAAATTTAAACATGCAGCTATGGCAGTTACTCAGAAAGTAAACAAACTTTACAATTAGGAAGATGATGTTGGTGTTCATTATATTACAATTATATCATAATAATCAAGCCCATGAGACACTTACATATATTATCTTTTTTTATTTTTTTTTTCCTGGGACAATTGTGCTATGTTCTGTGAGCATTGTATAATTACACATTACCTGGTGCAAAAGTTATTACATTAGTGAGTATGCAGGAGTTCCACAACAGGGTGGATAGAACGAGGTAAAATTAGGGTTATACTCTCCACCTACTTTTTATTGTTCTGTGTCCTGGAGATTTTTCCTCACTTCCTGTCAGACAAAGGGAGTGAACAAGGGTGAACACACAGAAATAAAAATGTGAAATAAAAAGGAAGAGTTCAAAGTTCTGTCAAGTGTTTATTGCTGTCTGTGTCCCCATTGTGGAAATTCTTTTCTGCTTCCTGCCCTGGTGATTGATGCCAGACAGAACATAAAGTAATGGGAAATCTGGTAGCACAGACAACAACGGAAATGTAAAAAGTTGAAAAAAAAAATAAAAATGATAGTAAAGAAGGTAAGGGTTCAAAGCTCTGACAAGTGTTTATTGCTGCCCCCATTGATAACAAGACGTTAGGGGAAATCTCCTCAAAGGGGACCCAGATAGCATTTGAAAATTGGCAGATGCTCTAACCCTTCTCCATTCTATCCAACACCAAAAAGTAAACTTTGGGCTGGTGATGGCTTTTAAAACAGAATATATTTAAGGGTTATTTATCATTACTTCCAAGGTTTTACAGTATATTAGTAGAGGCCTTGTTGGTTCCCTTTGGCCCACCTTTACCTATCAGAACTTACTGATTTTATACATTTAAGCTGTATCGGTGCTTTAAGCCTTTTGACTACTGGAGGATAAATGTTGATCTATAGGGCTCCACTCACTATCCTATTTTTTTAATCTCTGATTGAAGTTTGACATGTAAACACCTTGAGCCAGATAAACTATACATGGTGCTGTGCATGGAAGGTGCCCTTAATAAACAGAGGTCCCTCAGGGCAGACCCGGACTGGGATCTGCGGCAAATATTAGCATCATTTCATCATGTAGCACATATATTAGGGTACATAAACTATGACATTTCTGTGACAACTTTCTTTTCAACACAGGTGCACTATACTGTTGATTTGGTGAATGATAAGTACATATAACTTATGTGATATGCAAATATACAGTATGTTGAAAACAATAATTTACAGGGCCCATCTGTTTAAAAAAGAAAGTACTTCAGGAGTGGTCAGATTCACTGGGAAGTAAGAGCCAGACTAAAGCCTTGTACACAGAGTAAGTATATGTTTGTTCAGCCCAGCAGGCTCAGGAGGATCTTGTTGTACTAACTATGCAACGTTAGTACAGTGA
This sequence comes from Glandirana rugosa, assembly GCA_018402905.1. Classification (NCBI taxonomy): domain Eukaryota; kingdom Metazoa; phylum Chordata; class Amphibia; order Anura; family Ranidae; genus Glandirana; species Glandirana rugosa. The sequence continues at coordinate 423,876 of BLSH010416934.1, forward strand.
TCATCCCCCTGAGCTATTGTGTTCTGACAGGGGGACTGCCAAAGCCAGAACACACCAGTCAGCACTGGCAGCTATTGGCTGCCAGTGCTGATAAGATGTCGATCAGATGCTGCTTTTCCAGCATGCCCAGCTTCTGTTGGACAGGCTGATGTACACACTGGCCGAATGTCAGCCTGTTTCTGTTGAACTGGCTGATATTCAGCCCATGTGTACTGGGCTTAATCAGTTTTTTTCAAGGTTGAAGGAATTTGTGAGTTTAATGGCTCTTGGATGTCTATGAAAATATAAGAGCAAGATGGGGCAGCCTGGGAGTACTGGTTATACAAATGCAATGTGACAGTTAACGTTACTTGCATTTAATGTGAAGAACGTACAATCTGCATAAAATTGCCCAAATTTCTATGAAAATGAAAGAAAACTGGTTGCATGAGGTATTTTGAATACACTTCCGAAAATGTTACACGTATGTCTACATGTACGTTTTGTGGTAGACCTGTATATGTATGTGTAATATCAATGTTTTTAATTCTAACTACATTTTTATTGAAGGAAATGCATACTGAGAGAATATGTTGACTATTATTGTCAAACTCTCCTTTGCAAATACTCTCTCCCTGGCTGGTATGCAGAGCCAAAGACTACAATACAATCTGAATCATCGACCCAGAACAAATATGCAGATCCGCCTGCCTCTTCTCTAACTTAAAGAAGAGCGATTCTTCAATAGGCTTGGGGAGTAGCCACAGGCATTTCAGGTAATGGAAACAGGAAGTGAAGCCTTGCAGCTTCACAGATGGTTTCCTACTGCTCATGCGTGTGCTGCGCTGCACCTTGTGAATGGTCCCGCAGTCTTCTGGGACCTGTGATGTGTCCCAGAAGAATGCGAGGGGAGGACCAGGGACGAAATTCAGATCCCCACAAAAGTGGGAGTGGGTACCTGTCAAAACCAGGTACCCGCTCCCCTCTCCCACTCAAAAAGTGCCAAATGTGGCAATGGATGGGGAGGGTGCAAACAAGCTGAACTTCCCCTTTAGATTGGAGCTCCACTTCAACTACATGCTTGTTCTAGGCCAGTGATTTAGAAAGATTTGAGACCAAAGAGAGCTAGGCAATGTGTATTTTCAAAATCAAGTCAGCAACAGCAGTCTACACATTTCTCCCAGTAGAGGTTTCCTTTAAGCCTAATGCACTTAAAAAGCAAGTGCCTCTAATTTATTTTTGTTTCATTTTTCAGTTAGCACACGAAAATGTCAACTGGTATTCATGCACTTTGTTATTTTAGTCATAAATCTGCCTACATAAAATCTGCTTTGCAAACCTGAAAAACACCATTCCCAAAAATGCCCCCATTTATTGGTATCTTAGAGATTATCACTCGTCAGCAAAACAGATAAAAAGTGCCATTAACACTTCATAAATTCTATTGCACTGACAGTAAATGAATCATTTGAGACCTCTTAAAATGAGTATGACATTCATCATTCATATTTGTCAGACTGCGCCAGCTGAGAAACAATAAAGGAGTAAACATATTTTGCTGGTCTGTAATGATTCAGACTGAGAGAAACAGAACATGCTGGTTTATAGATTCAAATTAGTTATTGGCAAAATACGATCAAAATAGCTCTTTCTGTACGGTAAACAAACTAACCTCACACAGGAAGTAAGCTGTGGGGACCAAAAACGACATACAATTACAAGGAGATGGGAAAGTCACAACATGTTCTACACACTGTGAAAAAATGTCCTTTTTTATTTTATTTTTTTTTAAATTGTTAACACAATGTTTTGTGCTACACTTGGTTTATACATTTTTTAAGAACATCTACTTAGGAGCAGGGCAATAATGGCACTAAAATACACTTAATGAAAAATGAACAGCTTTCTCCTCGTTAACATTTTGTAGTTGACCTTGCCTTCTACATGTAGACTGGTAGGGTAAGACATAGGAAACAGCCCACACACCATCCACACACATCATTCATCCACACCAGCAGTTCCTCTGCAAAATACATCTGAATCTATAAAGAAAGGAACTAATTTGAGTAAGCAAAGAAATGTGTACAATGTTTCACAGTATGATCAGGAAAATCAAAAACAACTTTACAGAAGAGTTTCATATAAACAAGGGTTTGCGTACAACTCATAAAAATTGCCTTTGGCAAGTAAGCACATTTAAAGAACTCAAGGTCAATTAAACGGAGTGATAAAGATCAGAAGTGAGACTGAAACAAGCAAGATTGTGCTTGCCCAATAATGCACAATCATGTGCAAAGGAAAAAAAAAAGTTTTTACTAGCAGGTGACGTGGTTGAATAAAGTAAACACAGCGTCTTCGTATTTACCAAGATCTGTGAAAAATTAACTTTGCTAAGTGAAAATGTATTATTCCTTTAATCAATCAACCCCAAAGGATTATAATAACTGATTGCGATGAACACATCTCCCAACTGGCCAAGTAACATATGCCATTGTCTAAGGCAGAATAAGCATTTCAAATCTGAATTAACTTTTTGTCATTTTTTTCTGTTTTGGGGGAAATCCAACAGCAGATTCGAAGAGAGGGTTCAGGGTTGCTACATTTTTTGGGGGCTCCAGTAATATGTTTGCACCTCATCAGAAGCTGCATGAGATTATTGACAACATTTCGGAGCTTGCATAAAGTTGTGGACTCTCCCATCTGTTCTTAGGGCAGCATCATTTTCAAATTAAAGTTCTGCATTTACTACAGCAAATGAGGGGTACAAGTTTTATTAATCTATACTTTAGTGTTGGGTCACATTGAGGAACATGTATTTTAAAATAAGATCTTAAAATTAACCAATTTGAACCAGATTTATGGAGAATATTTACGTGGAATCTTAAATGATTATTATTCTGTTGACTCAAGAATGATTTCTATTCACCTTTTTTTATTTAGCTTTTACTAGGCTCTCTGAATATGACTCTTAGAACTAGAAATCAAAATTGAGAACTTCTTTTAGGTCTGATAGTTGTAACCCTATCAACTGAACTCATGATAGCATACACTGGCTGCCAACTACTAAATAAGCATAACAGTATCAAACAAAAAACATGTAGTTATTATTATTATTATACAGGATTTATATTGCGCCAACAGTTTACGCAGCGCTTTACAATATAAAAGGAGAACAATACAGGTACAATACAATAGAATACAAAAGGATTAAGAGGGTCCTGCTCAGAAGAGCTTACAATCTAATAAGGGGGGGGGGTGTAGTTGTTTAGTTGTTCAAAGCTTACTTTAAAACAATTCAGCACAAAGCATATTATTCAATGTGATGTGTCCTTTGTGCTACTTTGGCCTGATTCAGCAGAAATCTTCTCCCTTTGATGACCCCCCATCCCTGCTGCTGTAATCTTCCGGTGCAAAGGGGGGTAATAGAGTGCCCGACTATGCCCACCCTTTCCACCCAGTACCTCCATTCACAGAAATTGCACTATAGCTTCTATAAATAAAAAGTGATCTATGAATGGAGGATGGGCAGATGGTTGAAAGGCCCATCCCCTCCATTCACAAAAGCTAGTACTGGCTTATATAAATTGACTCTTGATAAGTACCTGTCACAGCTCCCTTAGTTCTAATAACCCCTGCTGCACCAAAATATTATGGTGGTGAGGATTATGGCAGTGGTAGCGGGCATTGGAGGGGGAAGATTTGTGCTAAACCAGTACACAGCAGCACAAGTATAAAGCTAATCACAGGCTTTAGAAAGCAATTGGACTTGTCACACTAAGGGGTTTATTTACTAAAACTGCATGGTGCAAAATCTGGTGCAGCTCTGAATAGAAACCAATCAGCTTGGGCCCCACTGGGACTAAAAAGGAAGTAGAAAAATAGGGTCACAGACAGAAATAGAAACCAGGCAGAAATTTCAACTCTTCACCATGTTATATAAAACTAAATGGAAAATGTGTTTGGAGTTTTAGAACTGGCATTCCTGAATTGCTTCACTGTGTATCATAGCGAAGCAGGGGAGCTACACAACCTTTGTGCTAGACTAATCCCAAAGGAATCAATATCAGCAGGTCAAAAAAATAAAATCAACCTATCGCCTCTTACAGCCAGGTATCTCTGCTGCTACCCACAGACGTGAAAGCTATCACCTCCTTCTGGCACAGAACACATTAGGCAATATACAAATATAACCAGGATTGTAAAAATTCCTGCCACCTTAAAGAATGTCTTCTTAAGGGGTACCTACTGATGCCTACACTTAACTCTCTCACTCACACACTGTTTTACTATTCATTTTCCCTAATCACACTGATTTTGTTGCATGGCCTTACAGTGTCATATTTTCTAGGGTAAGTGGTGTTATACTATATGTAAAAAGAACCACGCTTTTAGAGAAAAAAGCATAGAAGTGGATAGAAAAACAAAACTTGCAATTCATGGTTATGTTTTTATGTGGAGTCCATGCTACAGCAAATCTGCCACTTCAAAAAGGTACAGGTATATGTTGTTCTCGCAGTAGTGACTTAAGAAAAGGTTAAACAATTTTCCTACTGAAACTGTGTGGGTTGTGAAAGAACATTTTTAATGAAGAAAAAATTTCCCCCTAGAAGCAACTTTATTATCACCAAAGCCATCGAGTTTCAGTCTGAGCTATTTGTATGTATTTATAAAGGCTGTGATAAGATAAACTAGCACAAAAGCAAAGACCCAATCCTAATCTCAGGGTTTTACTTAAAAAAAAAAAACAAGACATATTCAGGTTCTGTGACAAACCTCTATATTAAAACACGAGTCTCACAAGCATGCAAAGTACCATGTTTAATAAAGACCGAAATCATATTACATTGATATATTAGATGCTAAAAACATGCATTTAAGCAACTCAAGGTAACTCGAACAATGTATGCCAATTACAAAAAATGCGCTTACATGTTTTTTCCTGATGTGTGTGTGTACTAGAAATATATCCCCATAAATTCAGATTTTTGATTTACATTTATTTTATAGCAAACTGGGAAGCTCACTAAAATAAAGCACTTTAGTGAATTAATTTTAATTTCAGTATGTATGTATTCTTTACTTTATGGCTGTGGCTAAACATACATTTATTTTGTGCACTTTTGAAAAATAAACAGCTGTAATTGTTTTCAAGCTTAACGCCCACAGTAATGAAACCACAGTCAGAGAATTATTACTTAGTTCCATACAAACTTCTTAAGATATACTGCTGTATCTTGTTTCCATTAAATAATTCAGTAAAGGGAAATGTCAAAAAGGCACAAATTAGTTACAGTTTGTACTATTCCTAATTAGTGATGCTTGTGACGATGCACAGCCAAAGAAAAAAAAATGTCTGAAATGTATAACTTTATTTGTAACATGTTACCTACAATTATTCATAATTACTAATCTGTTTTTAGTACAGCACTGTTTCTTTGTGTTTTAACCGAGCACGTAACTGTCTATATTTAAAAACTGTTCTATCCTTTGTGCTTCTCAGAGCTGGGAATGTTATCATAGCCTTAACACTGCCCACACATCGGTTCGGTGACTCAAAATGAAAAACACTAATCAGACCAACAAACTGTTAAATATGTTGTAGCTTATTATAACAGCACTGAAACCAAGTTTTCCTTACAGCGACATTTAACATATGAAAAGAAAAAAAAAACCTCACTGTACATACAGTAATTAGTAACACATAGAACATAGAAAACAGGTACGATAAAAAAACAAAGTCTTTATTATGTTTTCTATTTATTCAACAAAGATGCAATTTTCGAGCAGTAAAATCTAAAATCCAGCCTTAAGATATACGACTGCATAACGACGAACATCTATAGGAAATCAATATAAATATACTGCGCACTTGGGAACATATGGATGGTCCATATGGACTAGTATAAACATACATAAACTCAGAGGTATGTATCTAAAAAAAAATAACAAAAACGTAACACTGTAAAGTCCATAAAAAGCTATAAGATTGTGTATTGCCCTATTACTCTGCAAAAACAAACTATAAAGTAAATTTGTGCTGAAAAAGTTATGGAAATTGCCACTGTTGAACTTATTCTGTAAATGTTAGTTGCCTGGCTGTTGTCGTGCTAATCTTCCCACTTTAGCAGACTTCAGAAAAAGAGTAATTGAAGTAAGTACTTCTTACAGATTATGTATATATAAGTTTTTTGTTTTTTTTTAAGCAGAAAACAGGCAGTAAAGGGAGTAGGTTTTATTAAAGCTCCAAGATTTTAGTTCTCTCTTAATGACAGGTTAAGGGAAAAGTCAAGTTTCGCTTATGCTGAATTGATGGAATCAACACAATTCCAATAAATTAGCATATGATTTCCTTTATTAGTAGATCTCCTGTATTGAAATGTTTTACTATCATAAGATGAAATATAAAATTATTACTGCTACTTATAATAGTAATAATTGATATTATTATTAGTAGTAATATTAAAACTTAAGGTTGCTTTTTAATTGTATTTAAATAAATGATGACATCTCGTGTTTTTTCTTTGTGCATCTTCTAGAAACCTGGGAGTATTTAAAGTTCGTTTGTATAGTAAGAATGCTTACTAATTATGTTACTCAACTTACTGTGCTACTTTTGTAATGCGAATGCAAGCTACACAATTTCTAATAGAAAAATCAAACCACAAACTTGGGATATTAATGTATTCACTCAGCAGCACAGTTAAAGTTCGTTAAGATGGTGTAAAATGAAAGAGGTTTGGTCATGGGGCCTGCTACATTTCACCTCACCAACCATCTCATCACGGCACAGAAAAACAACATATTTTAATCTTCATGCTGCCTTTGACACTCAATGACACCTACAAGCTGTGGTGTAATAATAATACTGAAACCAAACATCAAGTTGATACTATGTTTTAACAAACCTTACTATATAGAAAAAATGTACAGAATCTAGAAAAGTAGGAGAAAAGGAGCAGCAGTATTTAGTGATCGTATTGTATTTTTTTTACTAATAATATGCATCGCAGATGGCAGAGGCTGATTACAAGCCTAAAGCACAAACCATTAATCTTGCTATAACAATTATTCACTACAACTATTTGTTAAGTAAGGATTCGTGTATGTGTGTGTGTTTGTGAACTGTAGTCTGAGATTTGTTTTTCACACATGAAGCGCTTTTAATCATTTACATGGCGCTCTTTTTGTAACACTATGCAGGAAGGTCTATCCTACAGAAAATTGTATTATTCACAATTTATAACATTTCGGGGTCAATTTGCCATTTCGTATTCTAATATGCAAAAATAAGCAAATCTATTTCTGGTGTGGATATATATTGGGCCGCTGTATACAAGTTCAAACTGAACCCTTTCTCACGAGCTTGCAGTCAACACGCAAGCTGGTCTAACTGGCCCTTGTGTACGCATATTGTCATGGAGTTAGGGACATGGAATTGTAATGCATGACTGCAGCAGCTTTTACAAAGCATTACATGAAATGTTCATGCTACATTCATAAACACCATGAGGCTGATTTACTAAAAGGAGTAGAGCTAGGGTTGCCACATCACCCCTTTAATCCAGGACACACATTAATTACACAGGTTCTGTGGCTGATTAAGGTGGTAATTAAACTTGGTGCCTTATCTGCATTAAATTAGCCTCACAACCTGTGTAATTCATATGTGTCCTGGATTAAAGGGATGATGTGGCAACCCTAAGTAGAGCCTGTGAATGCTCACCAAGCTTAGTAAATAAGGTAAAATGATGTTCATTTCAGTCAATCATGTACAAGGATGTGCTAGCAAAACTCTGTTTGCGGTTCATTTTCCCTCACACATTTTTGGGTATGAAAATGAACAGAGGTTCCTTTTATATACTATAGTGAATATTTAGTTTGTTATGTGAACAACATCTATTCCTTTAGTAAATCAAGCCCATTATGTGCAAAACCACTCTTGCAAAATTATATAATTGGTATTAACTAACTAAACTTATTATTATTATTTGTGCATCTTTTTTTTCTTTCTGTATTTGTTCAGAACTTAAAATAAATACATTGGTTTAACATTCGCACACCATTGCAAATTAATATTTCATATTTATAATTCCAGCCAGGCTGTAGAGCTCTAGGGCCTTTTACATTTATCAGCCTAATAACAACCGTTTGCCAAACAAAAGCCTGCTGGTTACAAAGCTCATTAGCTTAAAGTGATTGTAAAGTCTTGTTTTTTTTTTTTAAATAACAATCATGTTATACTTACCTCCTCTGTGAAGTTCGTTTTGCACAGAGCAGCCTGGATTCTCCTCTTCTCAGGTCCCTCTTTGCTGCTCCTGGCCCCTCTCTCCTGTCGAGTGCCCCCACAGCAAGCATCTTGCTAGGGGGGCACCCAAGCCGAATCACAGCTCAATGTGTCCATTCAGACACAAAGCCTCGACCCAGCCCAACCCCCTCTTTCCCCTGATTGGCAAACTGACTTTGATTGACAACCACGAGAGCCAATGGCACTGCTGCTGTGTCCCAGCCAATCAGGAGGAGAGTCCCAGATGGCTAAGACACTTGTGGATATGGCTGGGGAGAGAGGGGGCTCAGGTAAGTAATTAGGGGTTCCTGGGGGGGCTGCTACACACAGAACAGAATGCATTAAGCTAAAAAAACCTTCTGCCTTTAGGCTACTTTCACACTGGGGCATTTTTCAGGAGCTTTTGGGCTAAAAATAGCGCCCTTATAGTGCCTGAAAAATAACCCCCCCCCCATCCACCCCAGTGTGAAAGCCTGAGTGCTTTCACACTGGGGCAGTACGAATGCAGGACGTTACAAAAAGTCCTGAAAGCAGCATCTTTGGGACGGTGCGGTGAGTGGTGTTTACACCGCTCCTCCCCCACCCCTGCCATTGAAATCAATGGCAAGCGCTTCCAAAGCGGCTGCACACCACCTCTGAGGCGCAGCGCGCTGGCACTTTTAACCCCTTTTTAACCCCTTGTTGGGGGTTAAAAGCGTTGCGCTCCCACCTGCATAGCGGCGCCATAGTGCTGCTATAACAGCGGAAAATCGCTGCTGAAACTAGCAGTGCTTTACCGCTCCCGCCCCCGCCCCAGTGTCAAAGTAGCTTAACAACTCCTTTAAGCTCCAATTTACATAAATGATTGAGTCAGTGACTCCTTCCCCTTCCTTCCAGGGGCCCACTGGAGAATTATTTAGAAAGGGTGTAAAAGAAAACAGCAACTGCAGGGCTCTTTGTTTAGGAAACCACTAGGACACCAGAATTGTTGTTGGACCCCAAGGTATTTAATTGTAAAATAAAGATTATACATACAGTATGTGAGAGAAACAAACAAAAAATGTTGGTTGAAAAACATATACAAGTAACAAAAAAACTGCCCCCAAACCATTATAGGTTACTTTCACTGTTTAACATAAACTATGCTCTCGAAGTTAGAAATAGTAATAATATAAATACACATAAACGTGCAAAAGAAACAAATACACAAGCTACAGCAGCGATTTTAGGCCTCATTTTCTACAAGTAGCAATGCATTTTTCTACGTAGACAGATGCTTTGCCTTGAAATAGTGTATATAACTTCTATGTGAATATACAGGTTGTATATTCCATGACCTTGGAACATTACAGCTGTCTACTCTACTCGCATTGCGGCCTACTTGACAGCTTAGCTTTAGGGTTTTGTGTCTCAGAGTAATAAAAAGGGAAAGTTCTTCATACAACTTTCTACGACAGCCAGATATGTCTTTGATGGCTAATCTGTGACACACACAGAGAATCTTTACTATTAGGGATTTTTCTTGTTCAAATGACAAGGCTCACAGGTATGTAATCTGTGAATCTATCAGGGGAGAATGACACATTTAGAAACCTTGTACAAATTGACTTCACTTTCTCCGTTAAATCACTAAACACGATCATTCCTGAAAAGGAACCATGATTTCTATGAAAAATACTGAAAAATAGAAGATTCTGTATATATGAGAAAACAACTACATAGAATAAATACTGCTAACACAGAGGACCTTGTACATATAATTTTGCAAAAACTTGTGTTCTTGCTTTAAGACAAATAAAGGATAATAACTTTGGATAACATATATCTTTATAAACAAGATTATTTTATTGATTCATTTCAACTGTCATTTATTAAAAGAGAATTTGCACCCTCACCTATGTATGGTATGCATATTAAAAAAAGGGAAAAGGTGAACTGTATAAATATTTGCTGCTGGCACACAAAAGGCGAACATACAACCTCCTAATAACAGTAAAAACAACACCCCTTGTTGTTTTTAATGGTATTTTTATTGTTTGTGTACTTTTATATGTACATATGTATGTGTGCTGTATATATACAGTACACGTGTATATAAACATACATACATTCTTAGATGTACATAAACAGGCCAGTGACAAGTCTATTTACACATTAAAAGGGAAGTGATCAAGATTAACTGAACTTGTAAGATACTCCTATGCTAATTCTAAACATGTTAGTTGGTCAAATGGGCAGCTATTTATGGTCATAAGCAACAAGGGTCGTAATTACTACAGCTGACCTTAATTGTTTTTTTTTTCATCTTAACCAGATCAAAAGTGTTTGGTCAGCCAATCACAAACTGCTCCAGGGTCAATAACTGTTTTTTTGAGGGTGAAGTTTTGGCTGTGAACAGAAATATCATAATGGAAGCACAGGTCTAGAATATAGTACACATTACTGCATGCATTGAAGCTACCTAGGTGCATAATATAGATTGGATATATATGCTAGATGGTCCAGTGTTTCTAATGGCCGTACACAGGGTGCAACAGTCATACAACAACGGTCATACGACAGCTTGTTGTGCGGTAATCCGACCGTTAGTACGCGTGATTACAACAGCCGACGTTCGACCATCGTGGCTGAGCAAACTAGAAAACTGTTGTTGGCCAACAAGGCATCGTACGACTGTTGACTCTTGTATACAGAATTTGGCCCAACAAAAGTTGAAAGTGCAACCACGCATGCTCTGAATCCAGGAAGTGCTTGGTTGTGTAAAACTGCGTTCCTAAATCACAAATCACATTCACCTGAACTTCCTCATTAGACGCTCGTAACACATCACTACATTTGGCTTTGTTGGCCGATTACTTGACTCATGTCAGTACGCTAGACACAACCGCCAACAGCCGATTTTGGAAAAAGTTGAACGTGCAATCGTACAACAGTCGCACTGTGTGTACGAGGCATTAGCATGTATGACAGAAAAGTATGTTGAATGGGACTCTGAAGGCTGCTGTTCGTTGTATTATTTGCAAGTACCTTGGGGCCATCTGTTCTGGAATCCAATAAATGCTATCTCTCTGGTAAAGAACCAACCAAGGGCACTTCTGATCAACCCAGCAGGGCTGAATGTGATGTTAGTACAGCGATCTCCCCTGCTGTGCTATTGTGTCCTGACAGGAAGGCGCCCCCCCTGCCAGAACACTCTCGGGATCCATTTGCCAGACATTTTTTGGTTATGCCCCATCGACAGAAGCCGGCC
>BLSH010416934.1:464093-487582 GCA_018402905.1 Glandirana rugosa
TTTAGTCCATTTCCCGAAGTAGTGAGGTTTCTCAAAAAGGGACAGTCTCTGACTACCAAACCCCAAATATCCAAACCCCTCTTCCCCCACACGTGCCCAACGGTAAGATCCCTCGTAACACCCAGTAGGTGAAGACATTTCGTCGTCAATTTCATTTCATTTTTTACGGGGCACACGTTACCTACATGTCCCACCTGGTAAATATACCTATGTGGAATTATTTTACCCTTACCAACCACTATAATTGAAGGATAAACACCGTGTAATCATATACACTCCCCCCTTTGAAAAGTTCTACCACCACTGGTACCACCGGTAAAACTTCAGCCGGTAAAACTCCTATTGAAAAAACAAAAGTTGGATTCAAAATGGCCGACTTCAAAATGGCCACCATGGTCACCACCATCTTGAAAAGTTTCCCCCCTCACATATACTAATGTGCCACAAATAGGAAGTTAATATCACCAACCATTCCCATTTTATTAAGGTGTATCCATATAAATGGTCCACCCTGTACATCCATTGCACACGGGGCATTTTTTACTTTACTTTAACTGCTGCTTTACAGAAGTGGATGACCCACAATGCTCCCTAGAATGGCAACCCGTGCACACCCCCTTCTCCCCAAACCTATAAACCCCAAACCATCAGTCTCTGACAGGGAAAAACTCTTTGGAGTGATGAAGCCCTTTACCTGATTTCCCTGACTGGATGCTGATCCCAAATGTTTATTTTCCTGTAAACTCACTCTTACACTGAACACACGAGTTATCTATACGAAGGATATGTTTTAAAGTAGAACTCCGGGGAAAAACTTTTTTCCATGTCCTTGTTGCTAATCTCTTACCTTCACCAACTATGCCATCCATCTTCTGCTGGGCTCTGTAGTTCCTCTGTAGTAGCCTGCTGAACTTGCTGAAAAAACGTCATTCCTCAGTGACAGCTTGTTTGTAAGACTGCTGGCTGTTCTCCATCCTGTACTGGCAGCAGCGGTCTGACACGCCCACTTGTAGTTTTCTAACAGCCCAGCAGGCATTTCTATTTCCACCTGCTGGGCTGTAGTGGGCGGAGGGGGTCTCTCAGCCCCCTGTCTGTGTCGCCCATAAAGGTGGTTTTCCTCCTCCCTCCTCCTCTCTGCCAGCAACGCTCCCCCCCCCCCCCCGTCTGCTCGCCCGCCATCTCATCAATGGTAGCAGAGATCTCCTCCTATGATATGTCTGGTATTTATGGAATGTCTGACATGTTTGCTATGTAATCTCCGCTCTGTGCCTTTCTCCTGTCACAACCATATTGTGATATACACTGCAGAGCGCACTGTTCCGATATAGCTATGACAGGAGAAAGTCACAGAGCAGGGATTACATAGCAAACATGCCAGACATTCCAGAAATACCAGGCATATCATAGCAGGAGATCTCTGCTATTACTGAAATGTCTGGCATGTTTGCTATGTAATCTCCGCTCTGTGACTTTCCTCTGTCATAGCCATATCAGAACTGTGCTCTGCACTGTGTATTACAATACGGCTGTGACAGGGAAAAAATACAGAGCGGAGTTTACATAGCAAGCATGCCAGGCATTCCAGAAATACCAGGCATGTCTAAGTGGGAGATCTCTGCTAGCATTGATGAGATGGCTGGTGGGCGTGTGGGGGGGTCACCGCACTGATAAGCGGCACTGATAAGCAGCACTGGTGGGGGGGGCATGGTGTCATCGCACTGATGGGCACTGATAAGCAGCACTGATGGGCACTGACCATTGCAGGTATCCGCTCGTGGCAGAATACCGTTGCTTGGCTGAAAACTGTTTAACCAATTAAAGTACCATTACGGTGGGATCTATATCAATGAATATCCGAGCTGGAAGAAAGGCTGTTTACCCTGAGTAACCTGACCATTGGGAAGAGAGGACCTCCTTGATGAGAGACCCCGCAGAGGGTTACTTTCTGCCAGCTTATTAGACTTGCTAGCGATAGTAAGTCCATAACCCATGGTAAGGGTACCCTTTTTATCAACTTAGAGGTGTATTTATTTCCGGTGGCGGTCTCATCACCTCTTTGATGTGCTTGAAAGAGGAATCGGCACTTGATATTTGTTTCACATTTCACGGTGTTCATTTGAATTTTGGATTGTTTTCTGAATCACCTATCAACGTATGGGATATATGCTTGAATATATGAGGACTTTCAACTGACTTTTTTATTTATTTTATTTGGATTTGATTTGCTTCAGTTAGATATTAATTAATATTTCACTTTTTAGCGCAACTGTTTATATTTGTTATATCCCTTCAAAGGTAAGGAATTTCACAAATGTAATAACTGTTTAGTGTTTCGTGTAGGGAGGTGTACTAATGGTGGATTTTTTGAAAATCCCAGAGTTCTGTTTTAACAATTAAAGCTAAGGTTTGTTAAATTTTGTTTTTTAAAAATTCACTCACTTTCAAAGCTGGAGTCAATAGCTAGATCTGGAGGAGGTGTTTTATAGTAATTTACCTTTGTGTTTTGCATTGTGATTTTGTTAATAGTAATTAAAGTGGTTGTCAACTCATGACAACCACTTTAAACTACAGGTAAGCCTACAGTAAGGCTTAACTGTAGGTCCCGGGAATATCTCCTAAACCTGTACGGTTTAGGAGATATTCCCTGTATCAGCATGTGCCGACATCATTGGCACATGTGCACTGAAGGATCGGCATCCGGGGTAGCTGCAACAGCTTTGTTCCAAGGTAAGTATTTCATAATGAGCTAGTATGGCGGGCAGTTTTTTTTTATTTCCAGGTCTCCCCTAGAGCCCTTAAAACTATTCCTGAGAACCTTGGCTGGTGGCTGAAGACCCTGAATCCTGGCAACATTGATAATGAGTACATCTACTTCAGGACAAATTGGGACATGGTGAATTTTATAAGTTACATTTAGAACACTGAATTCATTTGTAACAAATGTGCTTGATTTTATGTTTACCTTTCCATTACCTACACATTCTGTTGAACTTCAGGAGGTTCAAATGACCCCGTTAGTAATTCACCAAGGAAGGTTTGGCAAACTACTTGCACTTGTCCCCAAAATAGTGGCAACCTTTTTTCCACTCCTCTTCTTTCTGGGGATGACACCCAAATAATTCCCAAATTCTGAAGGGAATGTGGGTTGATATTACTGTGACAGGAGCTGCATAACTGAGTTGCAATGGGGACACGAACTTCATGCCTATTGTGCTGCACTGGGATGGTGGGAATGGTCAAATGATTATCTCAATAAAGCAAATATAAACTTTGAAGCTATAACCCTCCAAGTGATTAACATGTAAAACATAGGTTGAGCACAATTGGCATTAGGTCTATATGGTAATTAATTTGCAAATTCTATCATTTCATTAGCGGCCTAGCATATGTATACAATAAATGTCTGGTGAATGTGCTGTAAATGTGACATTCATTGGGTTATATGTAAATAGGGATGTCAAGGCAATGTGTTTTTTCACTGGTAAATTTGCAGACGACTGGTGAAAGTGCTTTAAAAATAGAGCAAATAGCTCCCCAGCAAAGGTACTGCAAATAGCTTTAAATGTATGACCCTTACTTGCTTGTTACTTAAAATGCATAGCTTTTTGTATCTCCCTTGCTCAGTATTTAATTGCACACCAAAGAAATGTTAAAATATTTTGCATAAAACCTGACTGGAACCTGTACATTACCTGGCCTGCTCCCTGTGTGAATGTGAATGTTTGACCATTCTTTCAGAAGTACATTTGTGAGGTGAGGCACTGAAGTTGGGTGAGAAGGCCTGGCTTGCAGTCTCCACTCTAATTCATCCCAAAGGTGTTCTATCGGGGTGAGGTCAGGACCTTGCCTTTGGAACAGGTCCAAATCATTTGGTGGAGGGGGGATTATGGTGTGGGGTTGTTTTTCAGGGGTTGGGCTTGGCCCTCTTAAGGTGTCAGCATACCAAGACATTTTGGACAATTTCATGATCCCAACTTTGTGGGAACAGTTTGGGGATGGCCTCTTCCTGTTCCAACATAACTGTGCACCACTGCACAAAGCAAGGTCCATAAAGACATGGATGAGCGAGTTTGGGGTGGAGGAACTTAACTGGCCTGCACAGAGTCCTAACCTCAACCTGATAGAACACCTTTGGGATGAATTAGAGCGGAGACTGCGAGTCAGGCCTTCTCTCCAACATCAGTGCCTGACCTCACAAATGCGCTTCTGGAAGAATGGTCAAACATTCCCATAGACACACTCCTAAACCTTGTGGACAGCTTTCCCAGAAGAGTTGAAGCAGTTATAGGTGCAAAGGGTGGGCCAATTCAATATTGAACCCTACGGACTAAGACTAGGATGCCATTAAAGTTCATGTGTGTGTAAAGGCAGGTGTCCCAATACTTTTGACAATAAAGTGTACGTATAAATTGTGGTATTGGGAGAGTTGCACCAGATCAAACTGTAAATAAATATAATATCAAATTTTTATTAAATAAAATGTAAAGTTCACATAAATATCAGTTGTCCAAAGAGGAGTTCTTCCCCATTATCATAAAAACAGTCAAACAAAAATACAGAGCCACCTGGCTCCCTTGATGGCAGCACCGCTGCTCTTCTTACCGGTCCCTCTGACTGTATTGCCCAGCTCTACTGATTCACTTGGCTCTCCTAGCCTTTAGTTGCAGCACCCTGCTGCACAGCCCAATTCTGGCCTCTGGATAGGATTTCTCCTGACACCCCGATAGGAGCTGACCTGACTCCTGGAATGAGACCTCCTGGCTGCTGGCTGGGGCACCTCTGATGCCTGGTTAGACCCTATGTATCTTGACTCCTGGATGCGGAACCCTTGACCCCTAGGTAAGACCTCCTGTCTCTTGGCTTCTGGCTGGGGCACCTCTGACCCTTGGATGAGACCTTATGTCTTTTCACTCCTGGCTGGGGTTCCTCTGACCCCTAGGTGAGGCCTCCTGTCTCTTGGCTCCTGGCTGGGGCTCCTCTGATCCCTGAGTGAGACCTTTTGTCTCCCACACTTGGAGCTGTCTCCAAACTAGGAGCCTTGAGCTGCCCTCGTGTTTGAGTATATAACAACTCTGCACACCTGTGTACTGAGACAGGCTGCAGGCACCTAGTAAAATCTGGACACAGTATTGCAGGTTCCAATCCAGAACTCAGAATCCAGAGAAAACAAAAAACACAACCTTCTCTGTTCAGAAATGATAGTGCGGAATCTCGCATTAACTCTTAATCCTGTGTCATATTCTCCTTCATTTTCACAGTGACAGGGCCTCACTCTTTCACAATAGATATATATACACAGTATCTCACGAAAGTGAGTACACCCCTCACATTTTTGTAAATATTTTATTATATCTTTTCAAGTGACAACACTGAAGAAATGACACTTTGCTACAATGTAAAGTAGTGAGTGTACAGCTTGTATAACAGTACATTTGCTGTCCCCTCAAAATAACTCAACACAGCCATTAATATATAAATTATTGGTGGGAGTGGCGCTGCTCTTTCTAAATTGCTCTTATGTGTTCTAATAGGTAATCAAGTAGTCCAAACAGATATAAATTGATCCAATGCAATAAGGGATATAGTATTATCATGAAATTCAAGTGGTAATAAGGATATAGATGTGTGCACCTGAGAGGTCTGAGGTGCTAATGATACAAAAAAATACTACAGTCACAAAACCAAATATATATTTTAAAGTGCAAGTGCTAAAGAAGAAAGGGAAGAAACCACCGTCTACTACCACAAAATAAAATCAATAAACAGGTACCACATGTTAAATTATCAATACCAGTATCAGGTGATCTAATAGGTTTAGTACCACATATAAGTGAATTGGTTGAAATAATAAAAATTAATGGTTAGGAATACTAATCCTAATAAAATAATCAATTGTGTGCATATTATTAAATTAATCAGTTGTGTGTATATTGCTAAAAATATATCCGCATGCAGCAATCAATAAAATCGAAAATCAAAGTGCAAAGTGCTACAAAGGGAGTTGTAAACAATATAACATAAGTCCAACAAAGTGCTCGGTGCCATGCAAACAATGCCCAACGTGATGATTAATATCTTGAAAAGAAGATAACTCTTAAAATATCCTCTTAATGACAACCAGTCCTTTAAGATGTCTTCTAAACGTGACTTGGGTGATTTATATATTGCACTCCACTCGTGATGCACTCAGTGCCCCATGCTCCCCAGATGCCCAGAACACTCACCGGACAGCTATCCCCACAACGGGGTTGCTTCGTATTGTAAACAATCCAGACACTTTGTGTTGCATACCGTCCTAAACTGAGGCCATGGTCCTCCCCACAATCAGCATGTAAAGGTAAAGAGCCAAATCTCGTGTAATACGTTTTTAAAAACAAACCATTTATTAATATCACAAGTTAAACTCACATTTCAGTAGAAAGGTAAAGGCTTGAATCAAAAAATTCCAAAGGAGATCTGCTGTGTTGTCTGTGTTCCAACACAGGTCCACAGTCATTAATGTCTAAACCGCTGGCAACAAAAGTGAGTACACCCCTAAGTGAAAATGTCCAAATTGGGCCCAAAGTGTCAATATTTTATCAATATTTTGTGTGGCCACCATTATTTTCCAGCACTGCCTTAACCCTCTTGGGCATGGAGTTCACCAGAGCTTCACAGGTTGCCACTGGTGACCTCTTCCACTCCTCCATGATGGCATCACGGAGCAGGTGGATGTTAGAGACCTTGCGTTCCTCCACCTTCCGTTTGAGGATGCCCAATAGGGTTTAGGTCTGGAGACATGCTTGGCCAGTCCATTACCTTTACCCTCAACTTCTTTAGCAAGGCAATGGTCATCTTGGAGGTGTGTTTGGGGTCGTTATCATGTTGGAATACTGCCCCGCGGCCCAGTCTCCGAAGGAAGGGGATCATGCTCTGCTTCAGTATGTCACAGTACATGTTGGCATTCATAGTTCCCTCAATGAACTGTAGCTTTCCAGTGCCAGCAGCACTCATGCAGCCCCAGACCATGACACTCCCACCACCATGCTTGACTGTAGGCAAGACACACTTGTCTTTGTACTCCTCACTTGGTTGCTGCCACACACGCTGGACACCATCTGAACCAGATAAGTTTAATTCATGTCCATGGAAAAATGCTACTACCACTGTGTTCCCCCAAAATCACGATGTATATAAAGGTAATCTGACAAACTGTATATGAGGCATAGTATTAGAAGTGCAGAAAATTGCATGTAGACAGAAGCTCTGCATACTGCTGTGTCTGGAGATGGGGATTAATTATTTTAAATAGCTGCATGCGGTGTTTTAATTATTACACTATAACATTAATACCAATGCTGACAGACTCAGAGGAAAATGTTATTTCAATTAGTAACTTTCTGCATTTGTATTCACATTTTTTTTTTTACTGGTGACATATTCCCTTTTAAGTTTTTTTTTTTTTACACACATATGGATAGTAGTAAAAAACACCATACTGCTTTTATATATAAACATACATACATTGGAATAATGTATAAGGGCAATTTACCTTCTAAAGGCTGAGAGTGTATACAATATACTTGCAAGGCTATGTAACAAATGCAAGGTAATAAGGCTGGGATATATCCATAAAAGTGATCTGCAGCACCGCTGCTGCTCTTAAAATCTTGTTTATTGTACAAACAACAGTGTACAGCTCAGAATACAGTGAGTTGACGCGTTTCTGCATACGCAGCTTTAGTCATATGGCTAAAGCCATGTAGGTTGAAACATGTCAACTCACTGTATTCTGGCCTGTACACTGTGGTTTCTACAATAAGCAAGATTTTAAGAGCAGCAGTGGTTGTGCGGATCACGTTTATGGATATATACTACAGCTGTGCGACTGCAGATCGGTCACCCATGAGGTCTACTGATGCTGGATTGATTGGGTAGTAGCACTGAATATTACTATTTGATTAATGAGGCTGGGATGTCTGCTGCCCAATGACAGCATTTTTTGAAGCATCCAGCATCTCAATGAAACAAAATGCATGAAAGGCGTTTTATACGCTTTCTCTTAATTCAGTGGGGAACTTAACTCATCACTTTTTGGGACTCATGCAGCTGACTATCTACATGACCCAAACCCTTCTACATGCACTGACCTGGTAAACAGCAAAGTAGTTGTCCAGTCAGGGCCAAGTCATTGTTGTATGAATTATCCACTACAACAGCAGCTGTTTAGTTTGGTGCAATGATGAGTGCATCAGTTTTACTGTCTGGAGCCTATTCTCCACAGAGCTGCAGATCGACATGCAAACAAACCATTCAAAAAAGATATACATGGCCTTTTCCTAATAGGATCATCCCTAGTTAGGGGATAATGCATTCATTCTGTTGTATTAAAGTGGAAGTAAATTCCCCTTTTTAACATGTACCTGTGCCGCCTGAGGCGGCACAGTGGTGTAGTGGGTAGCACTTTCGCCTGGTAACAAAAGGGTTGCTGGTTCGAATCCCAACTCCCTGGAGTTTGCATGTTCTCCCTGTGCCTGCGTGGGTTTCCTCCCACACTCCAAAGACATGCTGGAAGGTAAATTAGATCCTGTCTAAATTGTCCCTAGTATGTGTATGAATGTGAGTTAGGGACTTTAGATTGTAAGCTCCTTGAGGGTAGGGACTGATGTGAATGTAAAATATATATATGTAAAGCGCTGCGTAAATTGACGGCGCTATATAAGTACCTAAAATAAATAAATAAAATAAATAAATAAATAATAGGGCTTACCCGTAGGCACAGTGAATATCTCCTAAACTTGCACTGTGGGAGTGAGGTCATTGTGGCCCCAGCCATTCATACAGAGCCCACAAATACGGAAGGAAAATGGAAGCACCAGGGAGCCATGACAGCATTGTGCTGGAGGGCTCTGTGTGCACATAAGTCTGTCATAATGCGCTAGTATTTTGTGCATACTAGCAAACTATGGCAAACTGCTGTAGGGGGCCCATTTTTCTTTTTTCTTTGAGGCGGTATATTCCCATTATAAAGTATATTATTGCCATATTACAGACATAATTAAGCCCACTTTAATTACGAAAAATAAGCCTCATCTACCAGTGATAAAATATATAGAACATTCTGAAAGACAGTAAAACGTCTTACATTACCATGATTGACAGAAGTGTAACAGACAGCTTAATGTATTCAGCCAAATACCAACTATTAAATTACATAAGTAGAGTCTTACTATTAAAATCCCCTCTAATTCCTTTCCAAATTGTATTACACCCCTCAGGCAGCTAACTTCCTTCTAGTGTTGCTTGCTGTGATAAATGGCCCAAAGGGGAACCTGATAGCTTATTCTGTTAAACGTGTTGACGGAAGAAGCAAAAAAAACATTCCTGTACTCAGTGCTGACTGGCGTGTGATTCAGCACTCTGTCAGATGGCAATAATAGGTATAGATTTACACGCCGGAGAAAACAAATGGTACAAATCAAAACACACATCTGACTTTCATCAAAAAGCTCAATGTGGTCATACACATAAATGTCAGGTGTGCTATGACAAGCTACTGCTCCAAGATTTGATGTTATAATAGGCTATGGCAGCTTTACAGCATATCCTATGCAACGCTATGAAGACTCTGGGATTTTGCTGGGATTTAAAAAAAATACCCAAAACTCAAGTAAACCCAGCTGACTACAAAAAACAAAGTCAATACGGCACTCATGTAACCCTTTGCTGGAAACACACGGGAGTATGCTTACACTGAAAAGGACATGTGGACATCCAGGAAATGAATATAATCCTGCTCTATTTTATTTGATAATGGAAACAGAAGTGTTATAAAACACATTAAATACACAGATAATTACTGAGGCTCAACTTATTTGGTCCAACATCTAATTTTAGGTGGGTAAATTGGCTAACTTTCCAAAAAGTGGTACTACGTTTTTTCATCAAGATCTCATAATTTGGCATACAATAAAAAAAATGTACATAGTCAATGCCTTT
This sequence comes from Glandirana rugosa, assembly GCA_018402905.1. NCBI lineage: Eukaryota > Metazoa > Chordata > Amphibia > Anura > Ranidae > Glandirana > Glandirana rugosa. The sequence continues at coordinate 474,072 of BLSH010416934.1, forward strand.
TTTACGTTTCGGATATAGCAGAAAATGGTTAAAACCTTTGTACATTTTTTTTGTCTGTATCTCTTTTTGGATTTTCCTTCACTTTCTGTCCAGCAGAGTGGAAATATTTCCAAAGATTGGGAAAATCCCCTCTTAGACAGTTGTTAGTAGAACAGGTGTCCCCACTGGAAATTTTTCCTGTGTTCCTGTTTTGGTGACAGCTGTAGAATATTAGATTTCACATTACTTTCTATCTCTGTGACAACAGTCACCAGGACCAATAGAGAGGATGAATCTCTCCAGCAGAAGGCAGACAGCAACAAAAATCTGAAAGAGGTTCTAACTCTGTACGAAAAATGGATATTAAATGCACCCCAGATACAAAAGTATAAATATATCATATAACATTTCAAATTTGATTTGCACAAATGTTCATTAAAAACAAACTAATGATAACAATCAATAGATACTTCATCATATCAGGTCATATAAGATTAATTTGATTCATCCAATCCGCACATAGGGCATCAAGGCCCTTGGGCTCCTGGATATGCTGGGTGGCATTGTATTGAAATGAGGGCAGATTGCATTATTGATTCCTGGGCCAGTTTGGGCTTCTTTTTCTTGCCTGATATTCTGATGTTGATCTGATCCTTGGCTGTCATGCTGACCCTCTGGCTTTAAGTGGTTGTAAACCCTTATATCTACCCAGTGAAGTGACTGGCCCTAGGTGATACATGGAGATAAAACAAATCCTCCTACATAAGATGCATCTGTTTGTCTGCATTCTTCTCTTTTCTACATCTGTTCAAATTCCAGAATTTATAATACTGGCATGAGCTGTCAGAAAAAAAACAGATGGAGAGCTGAAATGACACTCTGCAGAGCTCAGTGAGGAGTTCTGATTGGAGGGAAGGGACACAACCCCCTTCACACAGGAATAGCTGAGGATGTCAATCAGCTGGAGCTCCCTCTCCATCACCCTTTTTCTCTTGGTATCAGGAAAACTTGTCAGAAGTGATTCATGCTGATAGCAGAGGAATGAAGCAGCAGACAGAAATTACACTTGGTGCTCTTAATTGAGACAAGTAAACTCTATAGAGGGATATGCTTTGTTCATATTTCATGTCTGAGGTTTACAACCACTTTAATACGGTAAGGGAAGGGTGGGTGATCTGTTGCACTTAGTTACAACGCTTCTCTATCATATCTTGCATCAAAGAGACTTTTCCTAATATTCCTTCAATCCTGCAATGCACCTTGTCGAAAGGCTTGGACAACTTCACTGACCAGCTTGAATTGCCATTGGTGGTTTAGATGCCATGTTCTCAATAAGCTTGACAAATTGGAAGTTAGAACAGGCAATGATGGTGGACAGGCCAAGCACGTGGACATGAAGGAAGGAAGTTGTATCAAATACTTCCTTTAAAAAGAGACACAAGTTGCAAATTGCTTTGGATTCAGAGAAAAATTGTCCTCATTTAAAGTGGTATTAAACCCAAAAGGGATTGTAAATGTAAAAAATGAAAAAATAAAAAATAACAAACATTTTAAAATTTTAATTAAAAAAACAACAACATTTCTATACTTACCTGCCCTGTACAAAACAATTGCACAGCGCGGCCACAAACCTCCTCTTCTTGGGTACTCCGCAGGCATTCCTGGTCCCTCCTCTCTGTCCAGTGCCCCCATGAGAAGCTGCATGCACGCTCCCGAGCCCCTCTTCTGCATCCATTGACACAGACAGAAGGACTCAGCCCCATCCTCTGCTCCCTCATCACTGGCTTTGATTGACAGCACTGGAAGCCAATGGCTACTGGTGCCTCAGCAAAGCCAGCAAGACCCGGAAGTGAGGCAGAGAAGAGCTGCAGACGTGCACATCGCTGGATTGAATGGGGGCTCAGGTAAGTATAAGGATGGGGCGAGGAGGGATGCTGATGTCTAAACATTTTTTACCTTAATGCAAGTTTAGACTTTAGAACCACCTTAAGGCATTCTTGAAAGACATGTTATTCAATATAGCATGAAAGCTTCTCAAATGTATCTACAATGTAGAGAACCTCCAGAATCCTTGCTAAATCTGCATTACATGGATGTCTGCCACAAACTATTATAGCAAAACTACTATATTTACTCATTGCTAAAATCTTCTCTCTGGAGTGGCAATTAAATCTCATCCCCCCCATGTCCCATTATGTGTTAAAAAAAATAAATACATTCTGGATTTCTATACAAAATAAAAATTATTTAGCATGAATTCTTTAAAGGATAATTTCACTTTTGTGAGAAAAAATATAGCTAATAAAAAAGATAGCATATACAATTGCTACACAAGTCATATTGTAATTTGATGGTATTGAAAATTATCTTAAAAATCTGCAGCTGCTGTAACTTTCTGTAAAATTTAATGCAATATGACATTATGGTTGGTGCACATAACGCCCCCATAAATGTCATTTCCTGCTTGTGTGATTAGCTCACTGATTTTTTAAAAAGTCTACACCAAGATATATAATTCTACACCAAGGGTTATGTACTGCTAAAGGGACGCAGACATTGCAAGTTTTCTCATCAGATCACTGAGAGTGTAGCAGATGATTATAATGTATCAGACCTTCCCATTCAGGATAAACCTGAAAAAGACAGCAATTTCTTCAGAGCAGAAAACATTTTCAAGGAAAATCAATAGACAGAACTGGAATGCCAGGGTTGGAGAACCAATGAAAACTACTCAAGCAAAGCCACATGAAAATTCAACAGAAGGATATTTTAAGAAATGAATGTAGTAAATATTAAAAATAATATTATTTTTCAAAAAAAGGAAATCAATGAGTACAGCAAGGGATGCAGTTCATTTCCCATATATCTTTCCAGGGACTTGACCTTTCAAATAGGAAAGCCATCAAATCTGATCAAGGAATTGTCATTGGAGACCATAAAGCAGTGCTGGATGTATTCCAGAGTTTATGTAGAGTCACTGTACATTGTTCCAGTCATCAGTTTGGGTACTTGGGTATCAGGTTTATATCATCTACTGCATTACATAATCTTACTATGGCTCAGAGAGAGAAATTCGGTGCTCCTATATCAGACCTTCCCATTCAGGATAAGCCTGAAAAAGACAGCAATTTCTTCAGACCAGAAAACATTTTCAAGGAAAATCAATAGACATAACTGGGATGCCAGGGATGGAGAACCCATGAATATGACTCAAGCAAAGCCACATGAAAATTCAACAGAAGGATATTTTAAGAAATGAATGCGCTAAATGTTAAGCATAATGTTATTTTTCAAAAACAGGAAATCAATGAGTACAGCAAGGGATGCAGTTCATTTCCCATATATCTTTCCAGGGACTTGACCTTTCAAATAGGAAAGCCATCAAATCTGATCAAGGAATTGTCATTGGAGACCATAAAGCAGTGCTGGATATATTCCAGGGTTTATGTAGAGTCACTGTACATTGTTCCAGTCATCAGTTTGGGTACTTGGGTATCAGGTTTATATCATCTACTGCATTACATAATCTTACTATGGCTCAGAGAGAGAAATTCGGTGCTCCTATATCAGACCTTCCCATTCAGGATAAGCCTGAAAAAGACAGCAATTTCTTCAGACCAGAAAACATTTTCAAGGAAAATCAATAGACATAACTGGGATGCCAGGGATGGAGAACCCATGAATATGACTCAAGCAAAGCCACATGAAAATTCAACAGAAGGATATTTTAAGAAATGAATGCGCTAAATGTTAAGCATAATGTTATTTTTCAAAAACAGGAAATCAATGAGTACAGCAAGGGATGCAGTTCATTTCCCATATATCTTTCCAGGGACTTGACCTTTCAAATAGGAAAGCCATCAAATCTGATCAAGGAATTGTCATTGGAGACCATAAAGCAGTGCTGGATATATTCCAGGGTTTATGTAGAGTCACTGTACATTGTTCCAGTCATCAGTTTGGGTACTTGGGTATCAGGTTTATATCATCTACTGCATTACATAATCTTACTATGGCTCAGAGAGAGAAATTCGGTGCTCCTATATTGCTCCCAAGACTAAAAAAGTCAGAGCAGGACTTGCTGACTAGAAGTCTCTGTGAACAGATGGCATTCTTAACTAAATGTTCAAAGACTAAACAGAATAAGTAGTAGCCCATTTCTTGCTGGCATATAATGTGGTTTTTGAGTGGGGGTGACTGCCGACCTCAATGCAGGAGCCACTGATAGTGATACTCTTACAAACTAACAAAGTTTAGAGGCTAGAAAATTGAGACTAATTAAGGTGGTTCTTCTTTGTTTGATATGGCATTTAGGCCATTCATGGGGGCAGTTGGTGACGGAATATTCACGGCGTGGGTCCTCTGCACTGTAATGTAAAGGGGCACTGTGATACAAAGGTGACTGCACTGTAAAGGCACTGCAATGAATACAGTGCCCCTTAACAGTGCAGTCCCCTTTATATTGCAGTGCCCCTTTACATTGCAGTGCACCTAGCAATCACAGCCCCCCATCAAAGTTCTCCTTGCAGTAATGCCCCCTCTTTTCTCTCTAATCACATTTCCCCCTTTTACTCTCTGCCTCCCCTGCACAGTCCTACCCGCTTGTTAATATGAAAAGACTCGCGCTCTTTGTGCAGATCTCCAGCTTCTCCCGCCCTGGAAATACAGGCATGGCCACATAGTGGGAGGTGAGCCGCGACCACAGTCTGTATTAGCCCTGTCCAGGCTGCAGCCACTGCTTACCTCCCGCTGAGCGGGCTAACCAGGCCATGGACCGGAACCGGTCTGTAGCCAGCTCTTGTTATGTGGCCCGGCGACCTTGCCAGTCCAGTCCTGATGGCACTCCCTAAATTTATTCTGCAAAAAGAAGGCTATTCTCATTATTTTTCTGGATGGATCTGATAAGAGCCTTGAGGTATGGCATTTGTGCCATAAAATTATATTTAGGTAACATAATGTCAAGCCATGTTCACCTATGATCCCACAAACGAAAGCATCCAAGAAGACGCCCATATAGGATAAAGGGAGAGTGCACATAGGAGGCTTTATATAAAAAAATGAAGCTTATCCCAAAGTCTGGGAAATTAGATGTAAAACTAGCATCAGAAATGTACACAGAAGTGGCTTTTCTGTCCAATCATTGTAACAGCAGGCAGCTTGTGGTGCCTACTGTCAGGCAGGACTTTTAGGACCACGTTTGCGCCACTTGCAATGGCTTGCATTGCTCAATGCAACCCCAATGCAAGGACAGGCCAAATTGCATTGATTCCGTTTGTCTCAGTTAACCCCTGTGTGCTGGTCACAAATGGCACATGTTACATTTGGAAGTAATGCAACACTTTTCAATTCTATTTTGCTCCTGCTATAGAAAAAAACACCACATGAATGCAATGTATTAATTATTAATAATTGCATCTCAAGTGCTAAGCGATAAACCCAATGCAAGTGGTGTGAAACCACCCAAGTGTAAAAAGTTGAAAGGTTCACATTAGCTTGGAGAGGATTTTTTCAGCAACACTGCAGTTTCACTGCTCACACAACCAAATGTTAATGTTTCTTTATCTTTGGACAATCATACATCACAATTATGGAGTTTCCACCAATATTAGCTTGTATGAAAGAATAACACTTGCAACATTTATGTTTATTGCTACAATAGTGTTTTAGCTGCACTGACTGTCACTGCACTGTTTTGACCCCGCAGAGTTGCGCTCTCTCCTGCTTCCACGTTGGTTGCTAGCCCATCCCTTTTATTCTAATTCTTAGACTGCTAACATTTTGCTCTTCAAATAAGACAGTGTAATGTAAATTGCCCTCTACAAAATGCTCCTATGTGCTTTAGTTGCAGATAGAGTAGAGGCAGGGGCGGCCCATCCATTAAGGGCACACAAGCGCCTCCTCCCCTTTCCATCACTGCCACCAACCCCTATTCATGCGTCCGGCCCCTTTCAGGACGCCGGGTGCATGAATTACAGCGACGGGAGTTTTCTTTGAAGCACCTGATTAGAGCCAGAGGCTCTAATAGGCTTCAAACTAGGGTGGGCTCCGGATGCAGAGCATTGCGCTCGGAGCCCACCGAGGTGTGTTAGAATAGTGAATATTGATTATTCTAACACTGAATAGCCTCTCCGCCAATCAGGAAGCGTGGGTGTGAGACACGTTTCCCGATTGACCGAAAGAAGAAGCGCTCTGATTGGCCAATGAGGAGGAGGGTGGAGGCAGAAGCCATCGGTCAGGGGAAGGAGATGCCCACTCGTGATGGCTGCGGAGGAGAGCCGGGGAAGCCACTCGAGGTTGAGGTAAGTGCACCGTCTGACCGACCCAGGGGGTAGGGGTGGCGGCAGGTGCACTGCTTACCGCCCCCTACCCAAAAATAATCATCACCAGCTGCCAGTAGTTAAAACCATTATTTCTTTCTGTATCCCTTTCCTCCCTGGATGCCCAACAGTAAGGGGAAAAAATGTTCTTAGCTGTTACTGGAACAAGTGCCACCATTTTAAGAGTTTTCCTCAGATCCTGATCCTTTATCATCCATGAAATTTTGGATTCTCCATCAGTTTCTGTCCTGGTGACAACAGATCACTGAGAGAGGGTGAATATCCTATGTGGGGGACAAAGTTTTTATCCTTTTTTGCCTCAACCAAAACTAAGAAAAACAGCATTGGCTTTAAGTGTACGTCAACACACTCCTTTAATTGCCTGCCACCAATAGCCAAATTGTAAGCATACTCTGTCACAAGGCACATAAACACTACGTCATGCTACACATACAATACATATCAATACCAGCAATGTTATACAGTATGCACTCCAGAAAACACTCTGACCTGACCGTAATGGGTTAATATGTAACATGTAGCAAGACAAAACATTTCATTTCATTTTTTTAATAATTTTTTTTCAGTGGGGATGGGTGTTACAATTGACAAATAATTGTAAGCAGTAATAGTGGTAGCATTTTCTTTAAAAATACGGAAACATGTATATTTAGAAACGGTAAGGACTTGCTGACTTACGTAGTAATAGCACCATTTTTAGTTTTGAGGTTTTTCTCTAAGACAAACATGAAAGGGTGCAATGCCGGACTTGGCACATGTAATAAGCACAGGAAATGAACTGTTAAAATAAAAGAGCTAGGATGTAAATACTACATTAGAAACCCCTAGGGGCTTTTTAGTCATCAGGTTTGGTACACATAAAATGATGGAAATAAAACAAAGGAGATGCACAACTCTGAACGCTATTCATCAGTATCTTATCTTTGAACTTACATAGCCAAAGCCTTTCTGTATAGAATCTGTATAGAATCTCTGAACACCTACAGCTCAGATAAATCTCAGCACCCTAGTTAAGGAAGTAATTATCTTACCATATGAAGGACTGAACTATGTACAAGGATATTTAAATATAGTTCATGTTAGGAAAGCATAGAGTACAGAATGTTCTAATATTCAGAATTAAATTCTTCGTACATAAAAAGTTAATAGTTAATCCACCCCCACTTCAGACCTAAAATAGTCATCCAACCTCTATAGTGCATTACAGTTTATTATTAATTTGCTAGGATTTAACTAGGTAGCATGAGACACAATATGCGATTTAAACAACTGATTCAATAACAGACAGACCAAAGCAGCGGTGGCTGGTCCATAAGAGGTGCTGGAGTGCCGCCCCCCTAATCTCCATGTGCCTGCCACTAATCAGCATGCAGGGTGCCAGACGCATAGATTTCTATGAGGTTTTTATTTTTTGAAGCACATGATTAGAGCTTGAGGCTCTAATTGGCTTCATAAACGTTGGGCGTGGGGCGCAGTGCCCACCCACTTGTAAGAAAAGCAAATTAACATTCACTATTGTCTTCCTGCTTCTCCACCTGGCCAATCAGGACAGGAAGTGGGCCCTAAGACCAGATTGGCCAGGAGGAGAAGACGGGGAAGCCGCTGAAGTCGCCCACAACCTGGATGGGGTAAGTTTTGGGCTGGAAGACTGGCTGGAGAGCAGACGGGCGGGTTTCATGAAACCACAGTGACTTTCAGTTCTTGTCTGTTTACTTACCTCTGCATATGTTCAGCTTAGGAATTCTGCACCTCGCACCTGTGTACTTATATAGGCTTTCCTCAGTAGGGCCCCATCCCTGGTCCTAATTAGAAACTTCATATAACACCTGGCAGTACTAGCCTCTGACGCAGATCAATATTGTGTGTTTGGCTTCTTGTGTGGTTGCTTTTGTCGTGTGATCTGAGTTTAACGACCTTTGGCTTGTTCTGACTATCCCTGCCTGCCTGATACCCCGACCTTCGGCTTGTTCTGCTTCTCCTGTCTGCTCGATACCCCGACCTTGGCGTGCTCTCCTGTCTGCTTGTGGCCCTGGCGCTTGGCTATCCCACTGACTATCCCTTCTTGTTCCTGCGCTGCTGCTTCCTCTCTTCCACTCTGTAGCCAGCCGAGCGTGAGCTAGGGGACCCCGGGGGCCGCGACCTAGATCCAGTTGCAGCCAAATCCATCCTCACCACCAGAGGCTCTGGCAAACACTTACTGGCTCTTAGACTCTGCGCCCTGGGGAAACTGATGCACTAGCTCCCTGTGTTTCTGTGTCAGTGCTCCAGGGGCCCGTCTTCCTGTACCAGCCAGAGCTCATTAGCAGCAGTCAGCTATAGGTCCACAACCTTAGTGGTGCACTTCGCAACCTTAGCAGTGCGCTTTGCACTTCAGCGGTGTGATACGCACCCCAGTAGTGCGCATCTGTCACCTGACCCCAGGTGATCTGACAGTGGGCAAGTGAGGGGGTGGGGGGTTTGTTTGCTGCCCCCCCTCCCAAAAAAAGGAGCACCAACTGCCACTGGACCATAGGTTGGAAAAAAATGAGAAAATTTGTTATTTACAAGCTGATATTATCAAGCCAGTGAGAGTGTTTATCATGCACAATGTTAAAGTGTAAATCCGGCCAAATATTTATTTCTTTGGTTAGGGTTGACAGAGGTTAGATCCTCTGTCAGGTTTTTATTGCTTTCTCTGGCTCAGCTGGGAAGAAATTCTCGTACTTCCTGCACTGGTGACAACATTAGCAGTCAGGGGAAAATATCCAATGGGAAAAGTGATAACATTCTTTGGAAGGAAGGGGAGCAAGGGGTAGGCTAAAACCCTTTCAACTGTTTGATGCTCTGTGTGTTGCCATTTTAGATTATTTCTTTCCTACCTTCCGTCCTGCTGACAACAAGGCCACAGATAGCAAAAGAAAAACTAACTCTGCCACACTATAAAAAAAATGACATAAAACGACATACGTTTTTTGTCTGTAGTTATACAGAAATAGATGCAGTTCACGTCTATGTACATACTCAGCACTAAAAAAAAAAAAAATCCCTTACAAAATGCAGACCAACTGTTTTCAGTGCCTAATTCATGTAATTATAGGATATTTGGCAAATATTACTCATTGTACAAACTATACATTAACACTGATTTGTCATCTGAAGGATTGTCAACCTGAATACAGGCACCTTCCGGATTTGTTTTTCAAAAGGAAAGGATCTGGCAGCTAAACTGAAGATTATTGTTAGGAAGAAAGTGAAAGAAATATCTTCTATCTATTGACTAGTGAGTCTGCCTTGAAGCATTATTAGGTCAGAAATTTTACTCAAAAAAGGAATTAGTAACTGGCCACAAAACATTTTACGCTCCTACATGTCTGGGGATTTCCACATTATAAGCTCTGTCTTCATTACATTGCCTTCCTGTTTACTTATACATTTGCTCCTCTCTCTCCCATCATATCAGTTAATCTGTTTTATTTTTTTTAAGTGATAGTTCCCTTTGCTCCACAATCCCTACAGATTTATAGTGATACAGCCAGCTACAGTATAGCTGTATTGCTATTATAGTGTAATATTTTAATTTTCACTTTCACAAATAACATAATGATAGTAAAGATGATTCATTTCAGCTCGGAGAGAACAAATTCCAAAAGCGTTGTACTGAGTATTGCACTCATAAGAGCTTTTGAAATTTGGAGAATGTGAGTTGCTTTCTTTTAATTAATAAACATTACGTGGAGCATTCTTCCCTTCCTTTTGGGTTGCTTTGGAACTTTGGAGGCTTAAGGAACACAATTCCCTGACCGGATGACCAAAACCATAAAGTTGAAAGGCAAACTGGTGTGTTACATCCCCTGTGAACCTTGACCCAGCTGGCATACGCCAGTCTGCGTCCACGTCAGTTGGTAAGAGTCAACTCTGTCCGGTGGAGGATCACACTATGGGTGTATGCTGATTATTTATTGGGTATTATACCCCCTGCATATTTTGACCCAGCAGAAGTATGTCCGACTGTGTCCATTTATTCTGGTAAGCCTCTGTGATAACAGGTGATGGTTTTCCTCTATATGCACTTGGTGATACTACAAGGAACACTAATGGACTTTTTGTGAAATTTTCACATAGAGAACTCATGAACTTTTCTATGAATTGCACTTTAACCTCCCTGGCGGTAATCCCGAGTGTGGCTCAGGGTGGAATTTCAGTATCATTAGCGGTAACCCCGAGCCACACTCGGGATTGCATTGCTGGATCCAAGCTGGGTTACTCACCTTGTCCCCTGGATCCAGCGATGTCCTCCCGCGGTGTCAGTGTGTCTGTCCTCCACCCGATGCTTCTGTGTGCCGGGCTCCGTTCCCTGCGAGCGTTGCGTCACACGGGGACAGAGACCGGCGGGAAATTCAAAAAGTGAAACACACAGCACACATACAGTACACTGTAATCTTATAGATTACATTACTGTACCAAATCATTTCACATCCCCTTTGTCCCTAGTGCTTTGCCCAGTGCCCTGCATGCACTTTTATATAATATATGTCATTCTTTCTGCCTGGAAACATGAGAATGTCCATAGAAACCAAAAAGTGTCCCTTTATGTCAAAAGTGTTTTTTTATCAGCTAGAAAACACCGATAGTAAATAAGAATCATTTGCAGAATTGAGTGATACTGATTTTTGGGGAAATTTATCATCAAACACTGAAAGTGGCGACAGCGACAATTCTGCAACTGAGCAAATTTCTGTGTTTTTGGTTTGATTACATTATTGAATAAATTTTATTACTATTACGTTATTATTTCTGATAATTATTTATAGTTATTTATTATATTAGAATTTATGATTTCATGTTTCTAACTTTTTCATACCCGGGATGTCTACTAGACTGTTGTTTGGACAGATTTAAGTGAGTTAGTGCTAAGAATTACAGGCCTACAATATAAAACGCCAAATTTCCATGCAAAATAATGGTACCGCTTTCAGCACCAAAAATCTGAAATAATCATACCGCCAGGGAGGTTAAACTGTATATATTTATTATTTATTGCACATTTTTACTATGATTGCACTTTGCACATATTGTATTTGTTCTTTATTGGGCATTTTAGCGATGCACAGATCACCGTAATACTTGTTTCAATTTTGTCGATTGTTGTGCTGGCGGCTTTAAACCCCTACCCCCCATTTCTCATTTACGCAATATTTTACCACTTTAAACTGTAACAGGAATAGATAAAAACACTTCCATAGGGGATGTCTGTTACAGTGACAACTATCTAAGAGAGAATTTCCCTCACTTCCTATTGAATCCATGGGCAAGGAATTGACAAGGAATCTCTAAAATGGGAAACAGAAAGAAAATAAAAAACAACTGACAAACATTTTAACCCATTCTATACAAAATCTAAAAAGGTTTGGCTTTATATATAATTTAGCCAAATCATTCTAGGAGTACATCCTCCCACTTTTGGTGCTTGTGCGCAGCTTTGGGACCACGCAGCAGCACACTATTTTGATGTCTGTGTCCTTTGGACACAGCTCATCTCTGTTCGGTACAGGGCCTCTGTGATTGGCTCTTAAACAACATAATGGTGGTGTCCATTCACAGCCATCACAAAATGTAAACAGTACATGTTTGTGTATCGGCTCTCCTCTTCCTCACACAAAGAGTGTGAGTGAGCAAAAGGAGAGCCAATCTCTTCCTGCCAGAAGGGATCTGTGAGTTACTAGTGATTTTACAGTGAATTTACACACATGTCCATGGGCCATTTGTCCCCATTGCACCAATCAACATCTGTCACAGTGTCCCATCAACATCTATCACATTGTACCAGTGCACCAACAACATCTGTCACAAAATACCAGTGCACCAACAACATCTGTAGTGTCCCCAGTGCACCATCATCTGTCCCAGTGTACCATCAACATCTGTCACAATGTACCGGTGCACCATCAACATCTGTCACAGTGTCCCAGTGCACCAACATTTGTCATTGTGTCCAGGGCCGTCTTTATTATTGATTGGACCCTGGGCAAACATTTTCTTGGGCCCCCATGCAATTTCACTATCCACCTGCTCTGAGACATACAATAAATAGCAGCTAGACTCAAAATCAGTTTACTGAATCAGACCAGGCAGCGATTGGTTGCCAGAGGTTACAGCATATCATTAACACTTACTGTCTGGTTGCTAGAGTTTACAGCACACATTACAGCTCACTGATTAGTTACTAGAGGTTACAGCACACAATTTCTGCTTGTTGATTGGTTGTAGAGATTACTGCACTGCACATCATTACTGCTCACTGATTGGTTGCTAGATGTTACAGCACATCATCTTCTCACTGCCTGCACACCATGGACTGAGGAGGTGCATCAATAGACAGAAAACTCCTAGGGATCCTAGAACTCTTGGGATCAGTGGCAGTGCTGGGGGAGGGGAGGGTATGATCAATGGCAATGCTGATTTTTTTTTTACAGACTGCCAATATAAAGAGGAGTTTCCACACTGGCCACCAATGTAATAGAAGCATTCACAGTAACCACCAATGTAAGGAGGGATTTACACTGACCAATAATGTGAATGAAAGCATTCTACACCAAGCCCCGATGTAATTAGAAGATTTACACTGGCCACCAATGTAATTGAGACATTTAGCCTGTATTCACATTTGTGTGTGTCAGGAATGCATGCAAATCTCTTTCCCGACTCCACAGAAAGTGCTGCCCTTTAGCAGATACACAGAAGTGCCATCAATTGTTTGACACCCTCACACAGGGCCGATCCTAGGGTCACAGGCGCCTGGGTGCAGAAATATTTCTGGCGCCCCCACATGGGTGTGGTTATCTTACTAACTCCTCCCCTTTACAAATGTTTCTATGGCAATGACTCAAACACAGAGATGCTCCCCTAAGGAGTCTTCATTGCCCTGGGATCATCCCGTTATCTCTTAAAAAATAAACAAAATACAGGAAAAGAATACATTAATGAGACCTGGGGGTGTCTCTGATGGGCACAGTACAAGAGACGGTCAGAGACTGCAGTCATGATACAAGAGATGGTCAGAGACTGCAGAAATACTACAAGAGATGGTCAGAGACTGCAGACATGATAAAAGAGATCAATGCATCAAATGCAGCCCACAAGTGCCCATCAAATGCAGCCTCATCAGTGCTTACCAATTGCAGCCTACCAATGTCCATCAAATGCAGCTTATCAGTA
>BLSH010416934.1:505356-543505 GCA_018402905.1 Glandirana rugosa
TCCCCCCCCCCCCCCCCCGTGCGACACGACGCTCGCAGGGAACGGAGCCCGGCACACCGAGGCTTCGGGCGGAGGACAGACACGCTGACACCGCGGGAGGACATTGCTGGATCCATGGGACAAGGTAAGTAACATTGCCTGGATCCAGCGATGCAATCCCGAGTGTGGCTCGGGGTTACCGCTAATGGTACTGAAATTCCACCCCGAGCCACACTCGGGATTACCGCCAGGGAGGTTAAAGCATTTGTTAACCCAAAAAAAATGCTGCTCCTGTCTCTTTAATGTGCAATTAGCAGCATGGTGCTTTTGCTTTTTAAATTATCCCTCTGTATCCCCTAAAATATCTGTTTGATAATGCCAGGTCCTGACTTCCTCCCTGAGTGCTGACTCCCCTTGTATATTACCTATCCTGAGAGCTTGTGATCTATGCAGGCTATGTCACTCCCAGCTCTCCTATCTTCTGTGTGCCTGTCTTCAACTCCCCCCTCATCCGCCTCCCTCTTCCTCTGGTAGCTTCTCCTCTCTGCTCTCATAATTAACTCTAAAAGCTCCTATTTCCTCTGTATCAGAAGAAGAAGTTCACCTGGTGTTAGTGTGATATCAGAAATATTCTTATCTATATAGATAACACAGCACGGCTCTCTCTCTCTCGCTGATGTCAGCAGCAGTGCTCAGCCCCTCTCTCAGGAACTCTGAGCTGAGAGAGAAAAGCGCAAAAACGACAACTGATCCTAGTAAGAAGGTGTGTTATCTATACAGAGAAGTATATATATGTTATAACACAGACACAGGGCAAGTTCTTGTTATAATACAGAGCGGATGGGAACTGTTTATAAAGTGGCTTAACAAACACTTTAATCTTTTTGTACTTTACAGCTGAGATTTCATGTCGCAATGTAAAGAAAATAGGGAATTGCACAGAGTATTTACTAAGTACACAAACAACAAGAAAAGCTCCCCATCACACATCATAGAAATTAAAAATGATGTGTAATTTGTTTGAAAACGTTAGCAAATATACAGGATGTGGAAGCATCTTTGCGACTGTAAAAGGTGCAGTCCTGCTGTAATCAGTGTGAGTAGCATCAGTGTTTAACCCTACTTATTTATCCACTTCAACAGATTAAAATTACCATCAAAGGTTTTGAGAGATATGAAGTATACACTTTTTTTCTGTATAAACCATTTAAAGTGTGTTATCCCAACATTTCATATTCCTGATATGTGTCTGTGGTACCATGTACTTATATGAAAAAGTACCCTGTTCTCTTTGTATTGCTTCCTTTGTATAAAAATACGAGGTGATCCTGCCAGTCCTCCTGCTTTCTTATGTCTAACTGATCACACTAGACATGGAAGCACAACCATCCTAGAGTGGTCACTTTGCTTCTTTGCACAGCCTGCCTGTACTCCAGTGGTCAGATTTGTGCTGACACCCCCAGCCCCCACCCCCTCACACACACAGAGCTATTCATTACGAAGATCAGTGCACTGCTGTTTCCCTGCCTCCTGCTGATATGCACCCTGTAGTCTCCACCCCTCGCTCTCTAAGCCCCTTATGCAGTTGAGAACAGAGATCATGTGAACCACTTCAGCCCAGAAAGGATTTACCCCCTTTCTGACCAGAGCACTTTTTTTCAATTCGGCAATGCGTTGTTTATTGCGCGGTCGTGCGACGTTGTACCCAAACAAATTTGATGTCCTTTTTTTCCCACAAATAGAGCTTTCTTTTGGTGGTATTTGATCACCTCTGTGAATTTTATTTTTTGCGTTATAAACAAAAAAAGAGCAACAATATTGAAAAAAAAAAACTATATTTTTTACTATTTGCTATAATAAATATCCAAAAAAAGTCAAAAAACTATTTTTTTTTATATTGATTGGGTTGCGCAAAAGTTACCGCGTCTACAAACTATGGGAAAAGATTTATGGCATTTTTTATATAAAATTTTTTTTTCACTAGTAATGGCAGCGATCTGCGCTTTTTATCGGGACTGCGATATTGCGGTGGACAAATCAGACACTTTTGACACTTTTTTGGAACCAGTGACATTTATACAGCGATCAGAGCTAAAAATAGCCACTGATTACTGTATAAATGCCATTGGCAGGGAAGGGGTTAACCTGTAGGGGGCGATCAAGGGGTTAAGTGTGTTCCCTCACTGTGGGGGCTGGGCTGGCAGGGGCATGACAGATCTCACTGTTCTCGATTACTGGGAACAGTAGATCTGTGATATGTCCTGTCACAGAACGGAGATCCGATGTGTTTACACTGGCAGATCTCCGTTCTGCCTTTGTAACAGGCGATCATGAATCGCCAGCGGACATCGACTCCGCCTGACCCGTGGGCACGCTCATGCAGCGGGCGCGAGGGCGCACTCCCGTTTGCAATTGCGGCTGCGCGAGCCACTGTACAGCTGCGCCGATTCGCGCAGCAGTGCCAACCTGCCACCGTATTATGATGGTGGCCGGTCGGCAAGCGGTTAAAAAAAAAGTAAAAATAAAAGGTAGTTATAATGACTTTTTTATATATACTTTGATTTATATACACAAATAGTTTCTATTTTAAACTGAGCCGGTTCACACTACAGTGACTTGGGATCAGACTTGTCGCCACAAGTCGCTTGACAGAAGAAATCCCATTGAAGTGAATGAGAGCCATCTTAATGTACACTACTGAAGTCGCTCCGACTTCAGAAAAGGTTCCTGTACTACTTCAAGGCAACTTCTATCTGACTATGCCAATAGAATTCAATGGAATTTGCCTCCAAGTCGGATCCCCAGCTATATTGAAGCGACTTTACAGGAAAAAGAGAAGGGGGGGTGTGGGGAAGGTTGGGACTTTACATGAAGCCATGACATGGTAGGGTCATGCGCTTCCATCCCTGTAACTTGATAAAGTGGAGCAATTGGGTTGGGACTTTAAATGACACATGTGGTAGGAGAAAATTGAAGATGGATCATGATAAAAAAAGGTTTATTTAGGAATTCATATCAATAAAGAATAAAGCATTGTACATACACGTAATCAAAATAAGGAGAAACAGCATGATTGTACAGTGTCAAAAAAGACAACAACATGATTGTACAGTATCATAATAAATATGGATATAACAATGAATTCATCAATTGTATAAAATTCCCAGAGACATCTATTAATGTATATACATACAGTTGATAGTGCACAGATAGTGATCTGTGTAATGCCATGGCCTCATGATGCCCCGTTACGGGGTTACCCCAATGACATGGATGAAAAGGTACTAGGGTAGAACATAAATAAGCAATAGGTAGCTCTACGCATTTTGTGATAGCCTTATAGCCTTGGGTGTTCCATTGGGGGCAGTGGAGATTAACATCTGATAAATATTGGGATATGGTGAGCAAGTCAATACATATTCATGCATATTATTATGATGAACTTCATAGATGGAATTAAAAAGTAAAAGTACAATGTGAAACTAATAATGATTGTTATCTATACTAGAACCTGAAGTATATGGAGTTACCCCTGAAGGAGGAATCTGCGAAACGTTGGCTTGTGGCCCCACGCTCCATGTTCAAATTTGTTTGTTCTATGTATCGTTCCAATGGCAAAAGTGTCATTTTTATTATATGATTAATAAAAACTGGATGTTTTAATTGATGGTTCTTATAATTGCTCGCTATATGGAGGGTGTCCTAAAAAATCCCCTAACCCCCAAGTTATAACTGCAGACCCTAGCAGTTTACTTAAATGGTCTCTCTTTTGTATGATCTCATTTGATGGGATGTGGACACCACTTCATATACGTGTAGAAATGGTTCATACCTATATCCGCGTTTCGTGATATAGAATCACTCATCAGGAGCATGCTTGTAGTTCATCATGCCCGCTACCGGCGGTATACCTGCAGGGCACATGAGATGCCCAGGAGCATCTGGGGTGGGAGCTGAGGCGAGAGGCATGGCGATTGCCCCATCCAGAGCGACGCCCAGCACGGAAATGGAAAGTCTCCAGTATTGTGTAACTGTGGTAATGTACAAGCCAGGATCCATATCTCAGGTGAAGTGGTGTGTGTGCAGCATACTGGAGGCGTTACAGGAAAAAGAAAATAATTTTCCCAGGTAAAATGAATGATGTCAAAAGAGATTTATTCTCTGATTGGCCATAGGCAAAGTCGTCTGGCATAGAGGTCGCTTTGTAAGTCGCCCAAAGTCATGCAAAGTGGCGCTGAAGCATTCAAATCTCCTACAAAGTCACGCCTGAAGTCGGATCACCCCTGTGTGAACCGACTCTGAGGGCCGGTTCACACTGCAGCGATGCGGGAACCCTGCAAATCCACTGCGGGTTCCCGCATCGCATGTCTCCGGGCGTTAGTTCACACTGCACTATATGAACTATGGGGAGTGTCAATACAATGTTAATGATGCCCCTAAATCAGTTCGCATAACGCAGTGCGAACTGCAAACTTGCACAGGAATCGGATCGCATGGCGTGAAATGCCACGCGATCCGATTCTGACCCTGCAAAAAAAAAAAAGGGTCCTGAGTGAGTTTGCTCCGATTGCGATGGAAATTCAGCCATACAATCTCTATGGCTGAATTTGCATCGCACAGAGATCACATATGGCTCACACTGCAGTGTGGTGCGAATCATATGCGATCTCCATGTTCGGAGCAGTGTGAACCGGTCCTGAATGTAATGTTTATACATGTATACTTTAAGACAAACCAATATTTCCATTTTTTGGGCAGTACGCATATTAACTACACAGATTAACCATTTATCTACAGGGATAATTTTTAAATTTTTTACTAGAAATGACTGTAAACCCCCCAAAACGTATATTTTCTGAAAGCAGAAACCCTAGAAAATAAAAAGGGGACAGTTGCAATTTTTATGTCACACAATATTTGCATATTTTCAGGAAAAATTACACTAAAAAGTTATTTTAGTGCAAAAAAAACGACAATACTATATCCAATTGTTTGGTAAGATATAAAAGATGGGGCTGCACACCTGTGGAATTGGAAAAAATTCTCCATAGACAATGCTTTAAACCCCTTTACAGGTCATCAGTTTAGAGTTAAGCACGATCTATGACCTACGGCCCTCATTCCGACATTCACAAGGATACCTCACATATGTGGTGCAATTGATGTTTAAATACACTTGCTCACCACCCTGTGCTGTGCTTTTTATATGGCTTGTTTTTTTACTTTATTGCCACCACAATGGGCCTCCAGTGCGAATTTGCACAGGGGTACTGTGCATCGTTTGGTCCGTTTCAGGTCCGAATTCAGCAAAAAATTTGGGATGTAATCAGACCTGAAACGGTGAACCAGGACTCAAAGGATCCCTGCTGGGATCCGCATGTGAAGATAGTGTGAACCCAGCCTAAAGGTGAGAACCCCATCAACCTATATGGTTGTTTGTTAAATAAAGTGGATCACTGAAGTATCTACAGTGAGAAGAGACTACTTAGCAAAAAAATCCAATTTCAAAAGGAAAAAGTTTCATCACATTCTCAGGAGGGGCCCAGAATCCTATAGGCTGGTTTCCAGTCCTCATAAAGAAAAGGTTCAAATGCTGGGTATAGCTATACCTTGAAAAACATACATACTGGGTTTAGAGGGAAGGTCTGTGCAACTGTAGACGTTTTAAAAAACCCTAGACCTAAAACAGCAGATTGATCCTCTAGATGCAGGGCTGTACATACTGCATCAATTAGGTTACAATTAGTCTCTTGCAAAACTGAGTGAAGTGCAACTTGCTCAAAAACTGCCTCTTTCTAGGAATGTGAGGACTCTCAATCCGACTCAGAGATGTTAGCAGGGGCCTCAGGCGCACTTTCAGATGAAGGTCTAGAAGGGTCAGACTCTGCAGGTGCAGTTGCTCCAATGCTTACTGAATGAGGTAAAGCTTCCTTCCAAAGAATACCCAATCACGTGCAAGGAGAATAAAAAAAAAACTGCATTTTTGCTTCCACATGATTGGATGATGGAAGTTAGCAGAGCTTCTGATCATTTACTAAGCTCTGGGGCAACTGCTCTTGCAAAGTGAAACTGCACTTTGCAAAGTGCACAGTCTATTTGCCTTTAGTAAATCAACCCATTAGAGTCTCTATAAGCAGATTGCTCCAGCAAGTGGGCACAAACAGACAAAAAGATCAAAGTGGACACAGAGGTCTTGTACACATGGAGAGGCCTCAGCCTTGCCTGACAGAACATCCTAGGTTGTAGATTACAGGCATCAGTGCCTTACAGGAATACCAGGTGCTGTAAACATCCCCAAAACCAGTGTGGGAGTCTGTGCTGAAGTTAAACATTGCAGTGGGGCTCTGTATCTTTGAGAAGATACAGTATCTCACATAAGTGAGTACACCCCTCACATTTTTGTAAATATTTTATTATACCTTTTCATGTGACAACACTGAAGAAATGACACTTTGCTACAATGTAAAGTAGTGAATGTACAGCTTGGATAACAGTGTAAATTTTCTGTCCCCTCAAAATAACTCAACACACAGCCATTAATGTCTAAACCACTGGCAACAAAAGTGAGTAAACCTCTAAGTGAAAATGGGCCCAAAGTGTCAATATTTTGTGTGGCCACCATTATTTTCCAGCACTGCCTTAACCCTCTTTGGCATGGAGTTCACCATAGCTTCACAGGTTGCCACTGGAGTCCTCTTCCACACCTCCATGACGACACCACGGAGCTGGTGGATGTTAGAGATCTTGCGCTCGCTCCTCCACCTTCGGTTTGAGGATGCCCCACAGATGCTCAATAGGGTTTAGGTCTGGAGACATGCTGGGCCAGTCCATCACCTTTACCCTCAGCTTCTTTAGCAAGGCAGTGGTCGTCTTGGAGGTGTGTTTGGGGTTTTTATCATGTTGGAATACTGCCCTGTGGCCCAGTCTCTGAAGGGAGGGCATCATGCACTGCTTCAGTATGTCACAGCATATGTTGGCATTCATGGTTCCCTCAATGAACTGTAGCTCCCCAGTGCTGGCAGCACTCATGCAGCCCCAGACCATGACACTCTCACCACCATGCTTGACTGTAGGCAAGACACACTTGTCTTTGTACTCCCCACCTGGTTGCCGCCACACACGCTTGACATCATCTGAACCATATAAGTTTATCTTGGTCTCATCAGATCACAGGACATGGTTCCAGTAATCTCTGTCCTTAGTCTGCTTGTCTTCAGCAAACTATTTGTGGGCTTTTTTGTGCATTATCTTTAGAAGAGGCTTCCTTCTGGGACGACAGCCATGCAGACCAATTTGATGCAGTGTGCAGAGTATGGTCTGAGCACTGACAGGCTGACCCCCCACCCCTTCAAGCTCTGCAACAATGCTTGCAGCACTCATACGTCTATTTCCCAAAAGACAACCTCTGGATATGATGCTGAGCACGTGCACTCAACTTCTTTGGTCAACCTGTCCTGTTAAACCGCTGTATGGTCTTGGCCACCGTGCTGCAGCTCAGTTTCAGGGTCTTGGCAATCTTCTTAAAGCCTAGGCTATCTTTATGTAGAGTAACAATTCATTTTTTTCAGATCCTCAGAGAGTTCTTTGCCATGAGGTGCCATGTTGAACTTCCAGTGACCAGTATGAGAGAGTGAGAGCGATAACAACAAATTTGACATACCTGCTCCCCATTCACACCTGAGACCTTGTAACGCTAACAAGTCACATGACACTGGGGAGGGAAAATGGCTATTTGGGCCCAATTTTGACATTTTCACTTAGGGGTGTATTCACTTTTGTTGCCAGCGGTTTAGACATTAATGGCTGTGTGTTGAGTTATTTTGAGGGAACAGCAAATTTACACTGTTATACAAGCTGTACACTCACTACTTTACATTGTAGCAAAGTGTCATTTATTCAGTGTTGTCACATGAAAAGATATAACATATTTACAAAAATGTGAGGGGTGTACTCACTTTTGTGAGATACTGTATGTTGTCCCACATATCGGAAAACAACTAGGCCCTAAGTGAAGTAAGGGTTTGTGTACTCACAAACCCAAGTAGCTGCTGCTACTGAGGGTCACAGGCAGTCATTATGGAAAGAGAGAATGAATGTAGGCCTACACTGTAACAAAACTGAAAACTGGATGATCCATGTGGTGCTGCAGGAGTAACAGCAACATGGTGCTTCTTCTAAGCTGAAATGGTGGGAGGAAATAGGTGGAGTGCATGCACACAACACTTCACCAGCAAATGACATCAGAGCTCAGTTCTCTGCGCTCCCTCAACCCTTACTGAAAAAAATAGTGGTTCAAGATTTTTAAATATAGTTATAAAAGAATTGACAAAAAAATAAACAAGCTAACAAAAACTATAGTTAGACTTTTTTTCAGCAGAGCTAAACACAGGTGTGTGAAACGTGTCGGCTGTAGCCACTGAGGACTTGTGTGCTGGCTGTATTTTTGCTTTTAAAGACTTTAATAAATGGAGATTTAGTCGGAAGCCGCCGCCTTCCTTTTCTTTGTGAGTTCCATGTCCTGACTGCGGACTGAGGCTGGCACTCGGCATTCATGATAGCAGGAGATATCCCAGTACACCTGGAGCGGTGCAATCTGTGCTTTATTTTCATGACATGCGGCTTTCATACTGCCACAGCATGGCATGTGACAGCCTGCGGGGTCCCCAGGATGTCCTACAATGTGTTGGGGGGACTGGCTAGGAAATATTGCTATGTTCCATAAGGTCCAGGACAGAAGCTTGGTTTCTGCTCTACGTCTCTGGAATTCTGTGACATGCACAGGTGACTAGCACAGCATGTGCCATGCACAGGCCTCTTTCTGCACAGTCAGAAATGACAAAAGTACAGTAAGGCTGCCTCCAGGTGCATGATGAACTCTCACGTATTAACCCCCCTACCCAAAAACATTTGTGAGCCTACCTGCTGATCTGGGTGGCCTTGAGCTCCAACTGCAGAGACATTTGCCCCCTCAGCACACTGATTCCCCGATTACCTGAAGTAGGCCATATGTACCCACAATGGCCAGAAGTTAATGTCCGGTTTCCAGAGAAGGGGCAGACATGCTCCTGATGTGTGCAGATATAAATAAATGATCCACTTACACACAGAGAATGTTGAAGACAGTTGATTAGTCTACCAAGAGAAGTTAACAGTGGTGGCTGCAACATTCCCTGAGTGTTGGAATGATGATGCATGGGGCTGCCCACAGGCCAGTGACATACTAAGCATATCAGACACCTGGAGCAAATAACTGTTTACCACCCCCCATACATTATTTCTGTTTTTAATAGAAGCTGCCCCAAATACACCTGATTTATTCCTTCACATACTGTAAGTAGTAAGTAATATATTTACTTATTACCTAAGGTAGGCCTGCTGTACTCACAATAGCCAGAATTGAATGCTTGGGTGCCAGAAAAGGGGCAGACATGCTCCAGATGTGTGCAGACATAAATGATCCACTAACACACAGAGGGTGTTGAAGTCACCGCTGATTACTCTACCAAGAGAAGTTAACAGTGGCGCCCACGACATTCCCTGAGCGTTGATAGGAAGTGCGGGCTGCCTCCACCACCCCCTGGTATGACACTGCCAGAAGCAGCCCCTGCTAGGCCTCATCAGGTCCCCCTCTGTATCGGCAGCCCTGGGCATATGGATGATCTGAAATATAGATTAAATATAGAGAGCAAAAGGTAACACAGATTTGCAATGTTTAGAGAGTTTGCATGAAAAAACAATATACAGTATTTTCCTTTACTACTACTTTCTACTGTTTTGTACTGCTCTAAAATGAATTTTCACCTACAACAGAGCTATAAAAAGTACAGCCTAGATTTGGTATATCGTGTAGTTCCATATTAGATGTTAAAAGTTCTTCTGTGTGTGCATCTGTAAATTACAGTTGCCAGACAAAAAAATGAAAAAAATCAAACTTGCAAGTAAAACAGCTTGGCCGCATCGCCAAGCTATACATGAAAACCTATGAAGATGGTGGTGTTCCTGCTAACTACAGCTGAAAAATAAAAACTGGAGTTTGTTTAAAGAATATAGGGGGGGGGGGAAGAACCCAGGGGCAGATTATGGCCCGCGGATGGCTATCTGTTGATTAGCAATAGATGTAATATTGTTTAGCAACTTATATTTAATCAATGTTAAAGAATAGTAACGGGTGTGTGTGATGTTCTTGCTTGCTTTGATGTTTTGATATGATTTTGTTTGATTGGTGTTTATGGAAAAAATTATGAAAAAATTTTTGAAAATAAAGAATATAAAAAAACTGGAATTGATTGATTGATTGATAGGTAACACACCTAGTTTTCATTCTTTTTTATTAGCCGTGGTCCTTTGTTTTTTTTATTTAAATAGTAGAGTATGTTAGAAACATATTAAATGCAGATGTATCATTTTTTTGTTGGCTTTTTCAACCCAATTTTATTTCTCTGAAGTGACAGAGCAGACAAGAAGAAAAACAAATGATAACAGAGCACATCTCTACTTTAGAAGCAGCAGTGCTTTCTATCCAGGAAGCTGCTACACAGTGGTGTGCTGAGAATACGAAACACAATATATTTACACCAGAGTGATCAAAGCCACAAACATTTTTACTGTAAAATGACAAAATGCTATTTACCGTATATCTGGCAGCTGTACTTGGTTCCATGCACTGCTAATCTTTGATTTAAAACACACTGTACAAGTACCCAGACATGCAGCAATGGCATGATCATAAAATGAGTGGAAATGTATTATTAGCAGAGACTGAATAGGTCAATGCCTTTCCAGTGACTAAGACTGAGATTAGTGAAAAGGCAGAGGAACGCTAACCGCAGTTAATGGAATAAATGCACAATAGTTACTTTGAAGGAAGACAGAGGGATGCAGCCTACTCACATCCTACTGAATACACTATACTTAATTCTAATTTACATATATTT
Organism: Glandirana rugosa; assembly: GCA_018402905.1. Classification (NCBI taxonomy): domain Eukaryota; kingdom Metazoa; phylum Chordata; class Amphibia; order Anura; family Ranidae; genus Glandirana; species Glandirana rugosa. The sequence continues at coordinate 516,270 of BLSH010416934.1, forward strand.
ATCAGATATAAAATGCTGGCAGATATCACTAAATTTTCACCAAATTATAACAGCACCAGTAAGAAGCACAGTATTGTAGTTCCTTCAAGGTCTGCAATTAACTCCAAGATTTATGGAATCAGGTCTCAATAACTGCTACCTTATTATAATATCTGCCGGGCCTGCGAGATGAGGACAGATGTTTGTAGATTTAACATTGCCAGGATCTGTAAGGTAAACTGCAATATTTCACAGTAAATTCAAACTTTTTAATCTTCACTCTTTTCGGGTGACATAGTAATCAAATAACCTAAAAGGTGTCTAAACTCCATAAGCTAAAAGAAATGTCATCAGCAAATGCTTGAACCTTTCTTTATTTCACAAGAATTGGTATTAGCTTTACTCCGTGGTTTGCAAAACCAGCAGAGCTGTTGTGTTTGCTTAATTTTTTATATATCCAGATGACTGAGTTTCACATATACGAAAATCTAAAGGTGACAACCTTACAGATAGCAGTCATCAGCAACAGCAATAAACAGAACACACATATATAAAGCCATGCCTACAGATCGTTATTGACTGCCTGATATTTTAGTGTGTTAAGACTTTGTACCATATATATTTCATTTGTGACCTGATTTTTATTCTTCTTACTACTTATTCAGTAAGTATTTCCCTGTCACTTTCTGCCACAAAAACTCTTCAAATGACTGTTTCTACTTCAACTACAATGACGAAGGAAAAAAAAAAAAGCGAACACAAATTATCAGTAAAAGTCGTATAGAATGTTGTGTGGACAGACACGTGTATAATAGGTAGTTCTGAAATATGTGTTCAGTGGTTTTTCTAAGTAATAAGATAAATGGACATAATCTAGTGACTTTTTCATGCAGACAAGAAGGAAATATTTAACAGATTGATCTTTTAATGTTTGCATTAGGACCTTTTGCATCCTACAATTCATTTGTGAAGAATAGGAACTAAATGATTTATAGAAAAAACACTCAGCGCTGCCTACCTCACACATATATAAAAATATATATGAAAAAACTGTAACAGCTGCAGCTACACCAATAAGTGATTCACTCAAACTTATAAAGAAATAAATGTGATAAACAGCGCAGCGCTACTTTACTTGCAGATCCAAAAATAAACATATAATATAGTTGCAAAAGTCATTCCAAATATAAACGAAAATTCCCATTTAGGAACGAAATGATACCTTTTTTAATAATAGTATTATAAGAATGATAATTACAAAAGATGGTAAATTTCAGTGATAACCATTGTGCCTGAATTTGTTCATGCTACATAAATACAGTGCATTACATTTTAACTGTAGAATGTAAGCATTCCAACTAATTTTTTTGCTATCTGTTAAAGTTATAACACACACATCTGACAAAACCGATTATGAAAAATGATTGTATACAAGAGAATTGAACATATTTTTTACTACGTCCAGACATATATTTTTAAATAAAATCTAGATCTCACAATTTCCAGTATGTTGTTACAATAACTGCTAAATAATTGGTAAAGAAAATAAATATAAAAAAATGTATTTTACATGTATTATTTTCAATAAACAAAAAATACATTTTAAAAATGGGAAATCTGTTTTGGGATTTGTCATCTACTCTTGAAATTTGTTTGTATTAAATCTTAAAAAGTTCAACGCCACAGCTGAAAACCCAAATTCGCCCAAAAAACAATTTGTTTCTGGGAAATTTTATGAAATAAAAAAAAAAAAAAAACTGGTAGCAGCCTTTGATTCCAAAAGCTTTTTCTGCTTATATATATATATATATATATATATATATATATATATATTACACAGAGAGTGAACGAATCATGAGAATCATAGCTAAAACAATACAGGCTTTCTTTGTGGTATGTTGGTTTATTTGCTTCAGAACGCATTATTCACCAGCAATAAATAGAAATTGCCGTAATACTACGTTATTCTTCCACGGTAGCAAAGTAGGATTATGAATATGAATTTTCCGTTGAAGGACGACAAATAATGCTCTACTGTAAATATTTGACAGTTGTTCGCCGAATATACGGATAGAAACAATAGATCTAGCCGATACGGCTGTCTTTATTTTGCTGTTAAAATTCATACAGACACTGAAGGAACCTCCATGCAAATGAGTAAGAAACAAAGTATACTCCTATTGTTGCTGTGACTCACTTTGAGCTGTAATTTAAATGCAACCTATTGTGGTTTTGCTATTGCCACTTAAAATTTCGATTCTAGTGATTACATGGGGTTGACGTTAGGATACGTCAAAATATGTTTCTATGGAATGCAGTAGTAGAAAACACCTGAAAATATGTTGATGTGTTGCAGCAGGGTAGCAATGGTAAGAATTTTTTATAATCTGTAAATGACCTTAAGACATGCATAGTAACTAACAGGCTGGAAAGAGATTGAGGTTGATCAAGTTTAGCTTTTACAACGTGTGCAGTTAGTCCAGAGGAAAACAAAACAAAATCTACTGCTAATTTTACCATACAAGACGAAAAAATAAATTACTTCTAGATCCCACGAATGTGTCAAATTAATCTAAGATCTCCAGTTATTGATTTTTGTCATTACTATTTACTGTTGTAAGATGTTTAGCTTAACCACAAAATCGATTATATGAACCCACAATAAGAATGATTAAGCTTTTTACACGTGTACAGTACAAGAGTTTAAAAAAAGACATTTTTTAGATCCACTAGTTGGATATTGAAATGCTGGTGTGATGGTCACCATGAAACACAGGTTGGATATTTACCAAAACGGGTGCACACAGAATGTGGTGCAGCTGTGCATAGTAACCAACCAGCTTATAACTTCAGCTTGTTTGATTAAGCTTTGACAATAAAACCTCAAAGCTGATTGGTTACTATGCACAGTTGCACCAGATTCTGTGAGCACCAAATTTAGTAAATCTCCACCAGTTGTTTATTTTGTGGATTCCATCTTTCCTATATATACTAGATTGCTATGTGCAGAATTAGAAAAATATGAGAAACAATATGATTGGTTGGTATGAGCAAGACAGGCACTACTGTTTCTTTCTGATTTCATACATTCGTTTCAATTGTTACAGCAAAATGGGAATGATAACCATACATTTTTTAGTAGTCATTACATAATCCTGCATGCATAACCTGTTCTTATCCAGAGTGCCTTAGGAGCCCCCAGGCCAAGATCAATGTAATTTACAAATAGAGCTTTCCAAAAAGTTGATGCTTTGACTTCTTCCATGCCATCTTCCCTATCTTGCTTACCTGGCTGATTGAGATGAGTGACTGTCTCACTGACCAGGCACAAGGAGACAAGAGGGGCAGAAGCAAGCAGCCCACTCCTTAGTAAGAAGCCATCATATGTGTGGTAAAGCACCCTGGTTTTTGGGCATCAAGGACACTCTGGAATAGACCACATCATGCATGCATGCACCAGTAATGAAGTTAGTACAGCTGACAATTCATAATGTTCAGACCTAGCACAGGTACACTTTAAAACTTTTCAACTTTATCCAAATCACCTGTCAGCTTCTGATATTGCTTATATACCCTGATAATGAGATTACTCCTTAATAGTCATGTCTATACCCATTCCTACAAGACCATAGCAAAAAATGTCTAGTACCACCGCCAGCTTAGTTAAGGTTGTATTAAACCCCAAAATAAAACAGAAATATTTTGCAGATTACAAATTCTTAAATGTGGTGGCTGCAGAAGTTTTCTTTTTTAGGTTTTTCTCTATAATTTCCTCCAATGATCAGACCCGTAATACACTTCCTGTCTTAGGGCGTCACCATGCTGGATGGAGGAGCAACAGAGGCACCTTTGCACAGCAGCATCGTCAGTCTGGGGAGAAGGTAGTGTTAGACTCGAAGATTCAAATGGACTTGACAACAAATTAAAGCCAAATTCCAGCTAATACTTTGTAAGCAGCTATAGCAACATTTTTCTTTCCCTTTGGGATAATAGTTTTATATACATTAATAAAAGCTCATTTTAGGCATCCCGTCAGTGTTAAATGGTTTGGCTCAACTCTATAACTGCCACTTTAAGGCTCCATGCACACTGGCTTAAAAATCACTGCTTCTACAGGAGCTTTGTGTTTTGCCTGTAGAAGCAGCTCAATGTTATCCTATGTGTCCATGCACATTAGAATGTTTAGAGGCAAATTTTGAGCTCAATGTTTAGAGGCAGGAAAAAAACCCTTCTGGTTCGGATTTCTGATTGGAGGTTACTGGCAGAAAAAAAACGCAAACCTCTCCTAAACTCATCTAAACATTGTACAAAAAATGCTCTATATGAGCGTTTTTTACTCCCATGAGAACAGACATTTTTTTAAGCCCAGTGTGCATGGAGCCTAACAGGTCAGACTTGGCCCATTAGAGGAAACTGAAAAATAACAGATTTACTGGATGAACATGATTGGATAAAAATAAAGGAAACAAGACTAAAAATAGAAAAGGAATGCTACCAACACAAGCTGCAATATAATACATTTTTGTTTTGGGGTTTAATACTGCTTTAAGGCCAGTCTTTAAGAGAAAAACCTTAGAGAACAAACCCTAGCCACTAAAACTGCTCAAAAAGTGATTTATAGAGTCTCCATCAACATTTTAAAAGGTTTTATGGGTTTGGTAAATCTGTGTGTGATATCGTTATTTATTTGGGTATTCATTTAATTGTGAGGAGCAAATTTGTCTTTAGTTATAAACCTCACACAACTCTCTATTTCAAATCAAGCAAAGCAATGGTCTTAAAAGTCATACTTCAAAGGTTCATTAGATTAAAATTAGAAAACTTGGTCCAAACAGTGTGGTTGATTTACTAAAACTGGAGATTGCAAAATCTGGTGCAGCTCTTCATAGAAACCGATCAGCTTGCAGGTTTTATTGTCAAAGTTTAATTGAACAAGCTGAAGTTAAGCTTTCAATATATTATACAATTTTCTTTATTCAATTTTCTTTAGATTTACCTTCAACTATGTAGTGCAAGGGCCTGGCCTGCCTTATTTCATACAAATTGAAAGTTTTTTAGGTTTGACCTCATATTATATGGTTTTGGTAAATCTAAAGGAAAATTGTCCAAGAAAATTGTATAATGTATGGCCAGCCTTAGAAGCTGATTGCCTACCATGCACAGTTGCACCAGATTTTGCACTCTCCAGTTTTAGTAAATCAACCTTACTGCCTTAATAAAACACATTTAAGTATTTACCCTCAAGGAGCTTACAATCTAAGGTCCCTAACTCACATTCATACATATAATAGGGCCAAAAGGGAATGATGTGAATGTACAATGTATATGTAAAGCTCTGCGTAAATTGACAGCGCTATACACATACCTGAAATAAATAAATAAATAAGTACATTTACAAAAAAAGCTCTTTACCTCCTAGTTATCATTTAATAAGTGGACAAATTAAAGGCTCAGAAAACCTAGAAGTTTCCTTATATAAGAGAATAGCTTAGGACAAAACTTAATGTGCATGTAAACCCTAAATCACATCTCATCCAAACTTTAGCACGTTAATGTCATTTCAAAAGTAATTTTCAATATTTTTAAATCTGCAGCTTTCATTAAAATAATAGCGGATGATTCATTTCATTAAAAAATAGCTGGTGATCCCTTTCTTTAAAATAATAGCTGATAATTCTGCTATGAAGGTCCTTGTTCAGTCACTCTCTTTTATAGGAGGGTTTATTTACTAAAGCTAGAGAGCGCAAAGTCACACTTCTGCATAGAAACCAATCAGCTTCCAGGTTTTATTGCCAAAGCTTAATTAAACAAGCTGAGGTTAGAAGCTGATTGGTTCCTCTGCAGAAATGGGACTGATTTTGCACTCTCTAGCTTTAGTAAATAAACCCCAGGGTGACAACACATCTCTGTGTTCCAATTTTGCTTCTGCATTGTCACTCTATCACATGGAGACTACAAGTGGATGTTAGCGGATAATTCCTTTCACTAAAACTAGCTGGTGATCCATTTCTTTAAAATAATAGCTGAAAATTCTGCTATGAGGGACCTTGTTCAGTCACTCTTTGTTATAGGAGGGGGTAATTCACTAAAGCTAGAGAGCGCAAAGTCACACTTCTGCAGAGAAACCAATCAGCTTCCAGGTTTTATTGCCAAAGCTTAACTAACAAGGCTAGAAGCTGATTGGTTCCTCTGCAGAAATGGGACTGATTCTGCACTCTCTAGCTTTAGTAAATAAACCCCAGGGTGACAACACATCTCTGTGTTCCAATTTTGCTTCTGCATTGTCACTCTATCACATGGAGACTACAAGTGGATGTTTTAACACACATCACACAGGAATAATCCACTGATGTCAGCCCTGAGAAATGCCATGCAGCCGCTTATAGAGTGAATGCATGTATACAGGAATAAAATGCAAAGAAGATCAGCAGCACTTAGATCAAGCAAAGGATAAAAAAGGGTGAAACCAAGTATTCTAAGGAAAAAAGAAATCTAAAAACGTCAGTTGTTTATAATACACAGTGCTTTAGCAAACTAAATGTCATTTAGTTAGGGTTTAAATCTACTTTAGCTACAAGCATTACAATGTTATGTATATTATGTATATGTTTATAGTATATGAAATAGTTTAGAATAAGTACACGCTAAATATGCTCTTGCTATGGTTATATGAGGCCGTAACTGAATTCATCGTACAAGGAAAAAGCGAAAGACGTTTGCCAGTACATAAAATGACAAATACAATTTCCTAATAAATGTCTCCCCCAAGAGGCATTAATGTGTCATTGAATACTGAAAAACGAAAATGGCTGCGTCATTAAAAATGCTTTGAAATAAATAAGGGCTCATTCACACCAGACCGCATGTTCAAATGCGTGGACTGGTGTGCATTGTATAGGGGTGGTGTGATTGTATTGTTACTATGGCACAATATATACTGTTTTCTTTTTTTTACCTTATTGACGTGTCACAAAATGACACTGTATGAAACTCTATGCACTGCAAACACTGTGGTGTGGGGAGGTGCGCTGCGTAAAATACATACATGATACATTTTTACACAATGCATAACACTGTACATGTATGGAGTGAACAATCGTTTTCTAGGTGATTTTGCATTGCTCTATGAATATCAACACAGCTTAGCGGACATGGTGTGAAAAAGTCCTAAAACAAAACTAGTTTCCCAGTAAACAACACGTTTCGCCAATGTTCACGATACTCTGAACGTGAATCACTTCCTTAACTTTCTGTTTGTGTACAGTGAAAATATTATAACAAAAGAACTGCATTTTTAACAAACAAAGCCATGTATGCCAATACCATGCCAGCTCAACAACTACTACCACCAACCATACTGAATACCATTTGTAATAAAGTATAAATAAAATGTAAAAAAAAAAGGACAAAAAGCTCTATACAGGTAAACATGTTTGCATTTAATTTGGGGAAGTTTGTGCCTTACAGATTTGCTTCTTCTGCATTCGGTACACTCGAAGGCTCAGAACATTACTAGGGAAAGGTCAAGGGAAACCAAAAAGGTTTATGCAGCTCTTTTATCTTGAAGTTCACATAACCAGGCTGGAAGGAAATGTAACATGGTAGTGTTATCTCATCTTATCTCTGTGAATGCTGTAGACATCATTTCTTTACGAAAGCAGAATTACGCCCCCCAAATTTGTCAGAGGAAGAAAATACAACAATGCTGGTTCTAAACTTTGTACATTGTTGGGAACATTACTGAGGCTTTATCTATGATCTGAGCAGTTTGCTAGGGGGATTTCCATTGTTCCCACTCACTATAACATTTTAAATGTGCCAGCCCCCATGTTTGCTTTATTAGGTAACTATAATATACTAAAGTTAGCTGTCATTTTGTTTCATATTTACGATGATTAGATGAGTGCATTAAACCACTGAAATCAGTTACTCATAAATTCCTATGATGAAGTAGATATAAAACCTAACTGAATGACATTAGTTTGCTAGGTCATTGTGTATTATAAACAAATGTGTGCCTGTGTCGTGTGCACTTAAAGGGGTTGCAAAGGTTTGTTTTTTTAAAAATAACAAACATGTTATACTTACCTCCTCTTTGCAGGGGTTTTGCACAGAGTGGCCCCGATCCTCCTCTTTTGGGATCCCCCAGCGGCACTCCTCGCTCCTCCTCTTTATCTGGTGCCCCCACAGAGAGCCGCTTTCCATGGGGGCCCTCGTGCAGGTTCGCTCCCAATTCCTGCTGCTGCGTCCATTGACACAGACAGCAGGACTCGGCCCTGGATTTGATTGACAGCAGCGGGAGCCAATGGCGCCTGCCGCTATCAATCTATCCAATGGGGACCCGAGACAGCGGCTAGAGCTGCTGTGCTCGTCCCCGTCGCAGCTACGATCAGGTTCAAGTAAGTAAAAGGGGTGCTCTGATGGGTTACTGCACTACAGAAGGTTTTTCACCTTAATACCTTGAGGGTTTACAACCCCTTTAAAGTGGTTCTAAACATTTTTTACCTTAAAGTGATAATAAAGTCTCAGTTTTTTTCATTTAAAAATAACAAACATGTCATACTTACCTGCTCTGTGCAGTGAGTTTGCACAGAGCAGCCCAGAACCTCTTCTTCTCGGGTCCCTCACCGAGTCCCTCCCTCCTGCCTCTCTGTGTGTCCATTTAGACACAGAGCCGCAGTTCAGCTCCACCCCCTCTCCTTCCTCATTGGCTCACTGACTTTAATTGACAGCAGTGGGAGCCCATGGTGCTTCACTGCTGTCTCAACCAATGAGGAGGGAGAGTTCCAAACAGCCGAGTCTCTCATGCAAAATCACTGGATAATGATGGGCTCAGGTAAGTATTAAGGGGGGGCTGAGGGGGGCTGCTGCACATAGAAGATTTTTTATCTTAATGCATAGAATGCATTAAGATAAAAAACCTTCTGACTTTACAACCACTTTAATATATTCCCTGCTTTAAGATAAACAACACCCCGCTAACTGTTTTGCCCCAATCCCTAAACACTTACCTGTCTCCTCATTCAATCTAGTGGACAGCTCTGGTGGGGGTTTCCAGAAGAGGTGGTAAGGGACCACTCTATGAAATATCATTGCACAGAGCACGTAAGTATGTGTCTCTCTCTATGCTTGCTTCAGGACAAAGCAAGGAAAGCACAAGTAAAATTAATAAAGATGGAAAAATAAAAGCTGGGAGAAGATCTAGGTCACATGGACACACTGCAGCCTGCATTTTATGAATGGGTAGCAAAATGCAGGTCATGGTGTGAAGTAACAGTGGTGTATAGCAAATTATAAATGAGCCACTAACTCTTCCCCCCAATCCCTAAACACTTACCTGTCTCCTTCTCTAATCCAGCATTGTCCCAGATGCAGCACCACTCTCCTCTCTTCCTAGATTCACAGGCAGTGTGGGCAGTGGAAGCCATAGGCTCCTGCTGCTGTCAGTCAAACTGTGAGGAGGGAGTGGGGGGTGTGTCTTACCGGTGCTGTGTGTATGTCTATGGACACACACAGCTGGGCTCAGTAGCATGCTGGCACATGTGCCCAATAGCAAAAGTTTTCCTAAGGAGGCACAAGAAGCAGAGAGAAGTGGATAGCTCTGGTGCAGGGCTTCCAGAACAGGAAGTAAGGGGCCACTCTGTGAAATATCATTGCACAGAGCAGGTAAGTATAACCTCTTTTTAATTTTAATTAAAAAAATAGCTTTTAATAGCACTTTAAAGTATGACTAAAAGCAAAACTTTTTATTTAGTTTTGGATAGGGTGGAGGTGGATTAGAACACCTATTAGGCTTGTATTGCTGTCTGTGCCCTCGTTAGGAAGAATCACCCTCTCTAAATGTCCTGTTTGCCATTATTATTGAAAGTGAAAGTAAAGAAAGCTCCAAACTTTGGGATGTCCCCAGAAAAGTAATAGATGGGAAATTTTCCAATGGGAACACTCGTTCTAATGGTCTGGGGGTCCCCACGGAATTCCCTTAAAGTGTTACTAAACCCAGGACCCTGCATTCACTATATCGGGCCTCCTACAGTACACAGAACATAGAAATGCAATTATTTTAGTAAATATAAACTGTTAAATACCCTTCCTAAACAGCAGTATATAGCATACTTGTGACTGCTATCATTGTCTGGTAAAAGCTTGTAGGAGGAGTGTTCATTCTACTATGACTGTCCTATGAAGCTGCATGACACCTAACTCTCTGTCTGGAAAGTGCTGATTGGCCCTCTGCTGATCACATGCACCTTCCCAAGAAAAAAAATCTCTCTAGCAATACACACCAAGCTGAGCATTTGCAGAGTGACTCCAAAGGCTCTGTCTTATCAGGAGATGGATTGGGGACAGTAGAAGAAGGGGAGGATCAGAAAAGACAGGATCAAACAGCCTTGTGGAGGATTAACCCCTTAGGTTCAGTAGTGAGTATAACAAGCATGCTTTACTGCATATACAGACCAATTTTACTGTTGTGGGTTTAGTAACATATTTTATCATGTGGGGATTATCTCTAACTTCCTGTTTTGGAACAGGAAGTGAAGATAAATCCCCCCATTGAGACACAGATGGCAAAATATAAACTGACAGGGGTTATATATAATGCTTACCCCTTACTTTATCCAAAATGAATAAGAAAAAGTTTTGCCTATAGTTATACTTTAACTCAATACATATATTATACATATACTACATATATACTTGACATATATTATATACATTGGCAGTTGCACATAGCCGTTACTGATTCTTGCCTGGTCCCAATACACAAGATAATTGTTTAAAAAATATGGGTCCACGCTGTTCATCTGCACAATCAAGGTTTTCATATTGATGACTGACTGCCTGTACATCTTGAGCTGTTATTAAAGTGGGTCCAAAGGCATATTTTTCACCTTAACCTCCCTGGCGGTATGATTATTTCAGATTTTTGGTGCTGAAAGCGGTACATTATTTTGCATGGAAATTTGGCGTTTTATATTGTAGGCCTGTAATACTTAGGAATAACTCACTTAAATCTGTCCAAACAAGAGTCTAGTAGACATCCCGGGTATGGTAAAGTTTGAAACATGAAATCATAAATTATAATATAATAAATAACTATAAATAATTATCAAAAATAATAACGTAACAGTAATAAAATGTATTCAATAATGTAATCAAACCAAAAACACTGAAATTTGCTCAGTTGCAGAATTGTCGCTGTCGTCACTTTCAATGTCTGATGATAAATTTCCCCAAAAATCAGTATCACTCAATTCTGCAAATGATTCTTATTTACTATCGGTGTTTTCTAGCTGATCAAAAACCACTTTTGATGTAAAGGGACGTTTTTCGGTTGCCATGGACATTCCCAAGTTTCCAGGCAGAAAGAATGACATATATAATATAAAAGTGCATGCAGGGCACTGGGCAAACCACTAGGGACAAAGGGGACGTGAAATGCTTTCATATAGTAATGTAATCTTACAGATTACAGTGTACTGTATGTTTACTGTGTGTTTTACTTTTTGATTTTGCCGCCGGTCTCCGCCCCCGTGCAACGCGGTGCTCACAGGAAACGGAGCCCGGCACACAGAGAAATCGGGCGGAGACACAGCCCGCAGACACAGCGGGGGACATCGCTGGATCCAGGAGACAAGGTAAGTAATGCTGCCTTGGATCCAGCGATACGATCCCGAGTGTGGCTCGGGGTTACCGCTAATGTTCCACCCCGAGCCACACTCGGGAATACCGCCAGGGAGGTTAATGCATTAACAGGTAAAAAGCCTTCCATAACCAGCTTCCTCCAGCCCCGCCGGCTGCGAGTGCACGCGGGGAGCGTGCACAAGGCAGGACGTCCATAGACGTCCGCCGGGCATTTCAGAGCCGCGCTGGAGCTGTCTTTCGGCTATAGCGTGGACCTGAACTGGTTAAATACTTACCTGGCTCCTCTTCCAATCCAGCACTGTGCTGGTCTGCACCAGTGCTCCTCTCTCTTCCTGTATTCATAGGACATAGAGATAGCAGTGGGAGCCATTGGCTCCTGTTGCTGTCAATCAAATTCTGTGGCGAGAGTGGGGGCTGGGCCGAGCTGTGCTGTGTGTGTCTATGGACACACAAAACCTGGCTTGGGAGCACGCCTGTCGAGCTGGCTTGCTACTCTGAGTAGAGGAGGAGCAGACAGTGATGTGGGGGGGACCCCAGAAGAGGAGGCTCAGGGCCAGTCTGTGCAATACCCTTGCAAAGAGCAGGTAAGCATAACATGTTTACTATTTTCATTTAAAAAAAATATGCATTCAGAACTGCTTTATCCTTACAACTGAGCAGATGTGCAGCGTGGACCCTGTTTTTCTTGGTTATTTATCCTGTGCTTAAATGGTCACTTTTGGGATTTGTTCATAAAGCAGCAAACTGGCCATACTGCTTCTAAAAACACATGGTGTACGTGTATTTCTCTATGCTTGCTGCAGGACTCTAAAGCTATCAAAGCACAAATAAATGAAAGAAGAGGGAGAAGAGCTAGGTCACATAGACAAACTGCAGCCTGCATTTTATGAATGGGCAGCAAAATGCAGGCCATGGTGTGAAGTAACAGAGCACTGTTACCATATAACAGGAAGTGTCTGAAGAAAGAAATTCATGGCAGGATCACCAGGTAGTATTTTAACCACTTGCATCCCATATGCTGTTTTAAATGGCACAAGGACATCTGGACTCAAAGGCCCTCGCCAGTATCAGTGTCTAAACTGTTGTAAGTGATAGCCGGGGTCCAGCACCAAGCCAATCAGATCAAAGAGATTTTAGTGATTGGGTTTACATGTAAAAAATATAAAATGATGTCCATTTAAGAATGTAAATACAACCTTAACAAACATTCTTCTTTTATTTCTGGAAAGAGGGGCAGGACAGCGAGGGGAGAACCTCTGCCATGTTTTACTATTGATTTTTTCCCCACTGGAGAGATTTCTGTTGGCTTTCTGTGCTGGTTAAAAATCCCCATAACCGGAGCACAGGCACCAACAACAACCAACAGATTTTATAAACTACTTCTATTCTGGTATTATTGTATGTGTCCCACTTAGAAAGATTTTCCCCTTGCTTCATATTCTAGTGACACCACATTTACGTAATTGCTCCCGTTTAAAGAAGAATTCAGTGCACAGGAAAGAAAATTAGGTAAATTTAGCTTTCTACCATGTGATGAAGGGTTAAGATGTGTGAGTACTCATCGTGTCTCTTCCAATTACAGCAGGAAAGTCTTATGTAGGTTGGTGAATTGATTAATACTATAGTGGTAACTCCCCACCCGCGTAGAGTTTGTTTCAGTTTCCAAGTATTGCCGGTTTAATCAAAAACTGATTGCCACCCACTAGTAAGCAAAGCTTCTCCTTTAAAGAATACTCAAATAATGAGTTTATGTGATCTTTCCAATTACATATGCTGTCTTAAAATATTTTCAAGTAAAACTGAATTGTAAGCAAAACAGATGAATTAAAAAAAAAAAAATATATATATATTGTGACAGTATGCGAAGTGAAGTGGTAGATGGATGCTACCTGTTGCCTTGTATGTGTTCATGTGGACTGGATTAAACAGAGTCCAGTCCGGATTTTACCAGCCACCGTGGCAGGGCTGGTTCCGGTCCAGAGTTTGCAGTCCACTGGAGTCCACCAGCAGGTGGCTTAAATTACCAGGAAGAGAACACACTCTGCTGCCGGTTACCCGCGATGCCCCCCCCGGAGCGAAGGAGCGGAGGTCCGTGTATGTAAACACGGACCTCCGCTCTGTGTGAGGGGGAAGGGCTGTGATCACAGCCTTCCTGTACGTGAAGGCTGTGATCACTTCCCTTCCTCAGTTAGGGCAGTCCCCATACAGTTAGAACACGCCCAGGGAACACAGTTAACCCTTAGAGCGCCCCCTGCAGGTTAACCCCTTCACTGCCAATGGCATTTACACAGTAATCAGTGCATTTTTATAGCACTGATCGCTGTATAAATGCCAATGGTCCCAAAAAAGTGTCAAAATGGTCCGACATGTCCGCTGAAATATCGCAGTACCGCAAAAAATCGCAGATCGCCGCCATTACTAATAAAAAATAAAAAAAAATAAAAACCCCAAAAATGAATTCTCATCATCCGTAAACGCGACCACTTTTGCGCAAACCAATCAATAAACGCCGATTGTGATTTTTTTTTATCGCAAATATGAGGAAGAATATAAATCGGCCAAAAACGGTGAAAAAAAATGTTTTTTTATTTTTATTTTTTGGATTTGTATTTTAGGAAAAAGTAAGAAATTTGGGTTTTTTTGCAAAATTGTTGCTCTTCTTTTGTTTATAGCGGCGATCAGAAATGACGCAGCGGTGATCAAATACCACCAAAAGAAAGCTCTATTTGTGGGGAAAAAAGGACGCAAATTTCGTTTGGGTACAACATCGCACGACCGCGCAATTGTCAGTTAAAGCGACGCAGCGCCGAATCGCAAAAAGGGCTCTGGTCCTAAAGCTGGAAATCCTTCCGGGGCTGAGGTGGTTAAAAGACAAGGTTTGCATTTTGGCTTATGTTTTGTGGGTGTCGGGGGACAGCCTCACACCATATAGTGAGGATACTGTACTGTTTAGTTTAGCGCCGGATGGCAAGGACTTATTTTCTATTTTGTTTGTTTTTAACCTGAAACCTTTTACCAATAAACCTGGCAAGCCGCCAGATTTTAAAGTTGCCTGACTATTTTCCTCAAGAAAGTTGATCCCCATGAGCTATATATATACATACAGTATCTCACAAAAGTGAGTACACCCCTCACATTTTTGTAAATATTCTATTGTATCTTTTCATGTGACAACACTGAAGAAATGACACTTTGCTACAATGTAAAGTAGTGAGTGTACAGCTTGTATAACAGTGTAAATTTGCTGTCCCTCAAAATAACTCAACACACAGCCATTAATGTCTAAACCGCTGGCAACAAAAGTGAGTACACTCCTAAGTGAAAATGTCCAAATTGGGCCCAAAGTGTCAATATTGTGTGTAGCCACCATTATTTTCCAGCACTGCCTTAACACTCTTGGGCATGGAGTTCATCAGAGCTTCACAGGTTGCCACTGGAGTCCTCTTCCACTCCTCCATGACGATATCACAAAGCTGGTGGATGTTAGAGACCTTGTGCTCCTCCACCTTCCATTTGAGGATGCCCCACAGATGCTCAATAGGGTTTAGGTCTGGAGACATGCTTGGCCAGTCCATCACCTTTACCCTCAGCTTCTTTAGCAAGGCAGTGGTCATCTTGGAGGTGTGTTTGGGGTCGTTATGTTGGAATATTGCCCTGTGGCCCAGTCTCTGAAGGGAGGGCATCATGCACTGCTTCAGTATGCCACAGTACATGTTGGCATTCATGGTTCCCTCAATGAACTGTAGCTCCCCAGTGCTGGCAGCACTCATGCAGCCCCAGACCATGACACTCCCACCACCATGCTTGACTGTAGGCAAGACACACTTATCTTTGTACTCCTCATTTGGTTGCCATCACACACGCTCAACACCATCTGAATCAAATAAGTTTATCTTGGTCTCATCAGACCACAGGGCCACACGGCATGGTTCCAGTAATCCATGTCCTTAGTCTGCTTGTCTACAGCAAACTGTTTGTGGGCTTTCTTGTGCATCATCTTTAGAAGAGGCTTCCTCCTGGGACGACAGCCATGCAGACCAATTTGATGCAGTGTGCAGTGTATGGTCTGAGCACTGACAGGCTTACCCTCCACCCCTTCAACCTTCATGCTGGCAGCACTCATAAGTCAATTTCCCAAAGACCACCTCTGTATATGATGCTGAGCATGTGCACTCAACTGCCTTGGTCGACCATGGCGTTTCCTGTTCTGAGTGGAACTTGTCCTGTTAAACCGCTGCATGGTCTTGGCCACCGTGCTGCAGCTCAGGGTCTTGGCAATCTTCTTATAGCCTAGGCCATATTTATGTAGAGCAACAATTCTTTTTTTCAGATCGTCAGAAAGTTATTTGCCATGAGGTGCCATGTTGAGCTTCTAGTGACCAGCATGAGAGAGTGAGAGCGAGGACACCAATTTTAACACACCTGCTCCCCAATCACATCTGAGACTTTGTAACACTAACGAGTCACATGACACCGGGGAGGAAAAATGGCTAATTGGGTCCAATTTTGACATTTTTACTTAGGGGTGTACTCACTTTTGTTGCCAGCGGTTTAGACATTAATGTGTTAAGTTATTTTGAGGGGACAGCAAATTTACACTGATATGCAAGCTGTACACTCACTACTTTACATGTACCAAAGTGTCAAATATTTAAACAAATGTGAGGGGTGTACTCACTTTTGTGAGATACTGTGTGTGTATATATACAGTATATATAGGAACTGATTTATATGGGGTTCTATGGTCACAGCATACACTTTCATTTTATAACATCATCGATACAGCAGTCAGCAATACATATCACAGAATTCAAGGAACTACATGTGTGGAGATTCTTTACAAAGTAGGTTTACAAACTTCAAGATTGTTCAGATTAATAGGAGCTAGACATAATTGAATATCTATCTGAAATGAATAGGATTTCAAATTTTGACCCTAAATACGCGTTAATGTGCTTTACTGCAATCAGGTCCCCTCCTCCAGCCCATGATTGGACAAAGTAGTACTAGCGGACTAAATATATATAATACTGCAGCGCATACAGTCCATACAGATAGCAAAAGTGTCCTTAGATGTTTTGGTGAGACAATTTTATAAAAATGTAGGCACACCGACCATCCACCAAGAGCACCGTCACCAAGATCACCCAATATTCAAGCCCCTTACCGGAACTCACCGACCCCCTATTACGGAGGGTCAGTACTCGCTTTCAACAATGGCTCTGCTGTTTATTCACCGGAGGGTCTCGCCATACAGCTTCTCACAACAACTGCTGATACACTGTTCGGCTCCACTCAAGGTAGCGATGACTTTCCCCAAAAGCAGCTAACACTCATTGCAACCATGAAAGAACAAAAAGGGATCCAATAGTGCAGACAATCCGGCAAATTTTTAATAAAAGAAGGAGTAAAAAATATTGCACTCACATGACATCAGATAAAACAGCGCATTAGAAAGTTTCCAACCAAAGAGCGTCACACAAGCTCCACCCGACGCGTTTCGTCATCAGTAGACGTCGTCAAGGGGCGTGGTTAGCTTGCGGCGCCTCAAGCATTTATATGACCAGGATGCGGAAATGAGATGCGTTCCACACGCAATCTCAACAAACCAGAAAAACCGGAAGTGAGCTGCCGAGCGATGCCACATAGCAGAATGTCACTCTCAGATATTTCTAAACTTATATGTACAATAGGACCCAGGAAGCCTAGGTCAAAGCCATTCAATGGTTGACATTAATAAACAAGTATATAATCAGCACATAAAAAGAATGAAATAAAATAAACAAAACGCTTGGGCAGCGCCATCTAGTGATTAAATAACAAACCACAGTGTGTATTATGAAATGCAAAAATACATACAAAAGGGCATATACTAGACCAAACAGAGACCTGAAAGTCTACGCGTTATTAATAAACGCGTTGACGTCCAGCTCGATATTGAGTCCATGAGGCGAGAAAGAGCGTAATGTATAAATCCAGTATGTTTCAATTCTGGAAATCTCTCTTTTCGTGTTGTTACCCCTCCAGGTGGGTACATAGTTGTCTATGGCCAAAATCTTAGTGCCCGATGGGTTTCTCCCATGGTGTTTCGCATAGTGTTTGGATACACTATGGTTGGGGAAACCCTTACGGATATTGGCCAAATGTTCCTTTACTCTCACCTGGAAGGTACGCGTGGTGCGACCCACATAATACAGCCCACACGGGCAAATTAAAAGATACACCACATTCTTAGTGTTGCAAGAAATGAATGACTTAATGGGGTGCATCATTCCATTATGCGGGGAGAGAAAGCTAGTGCACTTAGTTTTAATGCTATTGACAGAACACACTCCACACCTCCTGCAAGGGTAATAACCCTTCATTGTTTGGAAAAACATGGCTTTTTTAGGGGGAGGGTCTCTGACATTAGGTGCTACAGCCAATCGAATCGGAGTGGCCCCCTTGAACAAAATCGTGGGAGCCTCCGACAATAAAGATGACAGTACTCTGTCATTCTTCAACACCCCCCAGTGTTTTCTCAACACTCTATTAATCTGTCGGTACTGGTTGGAATAAGTCGTGACAAAAGGGCAAGTGAATTTATTTTCATTAGGTCTCTGTCTAGGCTTCAGCAACTGCTGCCTATCAAGGGCAACAGCATCCTCATATGCCTGATGGATTAATGCAGGCTCATAACCCTTTTCCTCGAACCTTTTCTTCAAAATCAAGGCTTCTTCCTTAAAAGTAGCCACACTGGTACAATTTCTACGGAGACGGATGAACTGGCCCTTCGGGATAGCCCTCAACCACGCAGGGTGGTGACAACTACTCCCGTCGATATAGCCGTTCCGATCCGTCTCCTTAAAATAGGTAGAAGTGATGAGTTGATGCCCCCTCACCTCAATATTGAGGTCCAGAAAATGTATCCTGGTACTACTTGCCTCATACTCAAATCTGATCCCCCTGTCGTTGTTATTTAGTGAGGCCATATAAAGGTCGAGGGACTGCAAGTCCCCTTCCCAAAGGAGGAGGACGTCGTCTATATATCTGAGCCAAACCTTCAGCTCCGATCTACGATCACTATAGACGACGTCCTCCTCCCATTTGGCCATGAAAAGATTGGCCATGCTGGGGGCGTATTTAGCCCCCATGGCCACTCCCCTGGTCTGGAGGTAATGATTCCCACCATACCAAAAGAAGTTATGTCTCATGGCATAATCCAAAAGGGACAATATAAAGTCAACCTGCTTGGGCTGAAGCGTGTCGTCCAGCCTCAGAAAGTGCTCCACCGCCACCATGCCATGTGCATGGGAAATGATAGTATAGAGAGAGGACACATCCGCAGTGGCTAAGATAGTGCCCTCCCTCAACTCCACCCCGCCCAGGAAATTGATAACCTGAGTGGTATCCCGGAGATAAGCCGGGGTCTTGGTAACCAAAGGCTGCAGGAAGGTGTCTATATACCGACCCACCCTGGAAGTGATAGAATCAATGCCACTAACTATGGGCCTTCCAGGGGGGTCGGTAAGACTCTTATGGATTTTAGGGAGATAATAAATTACCGGCAGCCTAGGGGCCACTGGTACTAAAAAAGACTTCTCTTTCTTAGTAATGATGCCTTCCTTAAAGCCTGAGTCAACCAATCTATTCAATTTCCTCTTATAGGCAACGGTGGGGTTATTGGGTAGAACACAATAAGTGTCTTTATCGGACAACAATCTGTCCATCTCCCTCCCATAGGCAGAGTGGTCCAAAATCACAATACCCCCCCCTTTGTCCGCTGGTCTAACAATAATGTCCCTACGTTCCTTCAAGGATTGTAATCCCCTCTCAAATTTAAGGTCGGGATAATTTTTCTTGATTTTGATAGATTCAAGATCCTTGAGAACTAAATCTCTAAATATGGACAAAGCGGGGGGTAAATTTCCAGGAGGGTTAAAGAGTGAGGCATTGGCCAAGCCAGAGTACTAGCGGACTAATGATCTTATCTCTGTTTTTTCTCCTTCCATTAGCAGGTGTGCATGCAGCAAAGCCTGACTGGCTCTAAATATACAACAGATATATTTTTTCATTATATCAGTGTGAAGTTCAGCTTTACTATCAACTTCAACTACTTCAGCTCTCACACCTTAACCACTTACCAACCGGGGCCCTTTTTTACATTTGTTGCTTACAAGCTAAAAACTGTTTTTTTTTGCTAGAAAATTACTTAGAACCCACAAACATTATATATTTTTTTTTTCAAACACCCTAGACAATAAAATGCCGATCGTTGCAATACTTTTTGTCACACGGTATTTGCGCAGCGGTCTTTCAAGCGCTATTTTTTTGGAAAAAGGTCATTCCCCCATCCCTCCTTTGCACTTCACAGTATTCAGATCCCCAAAAACGGCGATTCTGAATACTGTAATTTTTTTAAAATTGGCGTCGTTAGCCGCTGAGTAAACCGGAAGTGACGTTATGACGTCGCTTCTGGAATTTGTTGAAGGAGACCCGATTCCGGCTTCTGTCAGGTCTCCTTCTAGCCGGCAGAGGCGCCGGATCGTCACTATAGTCTCCCGGTGGGACGGGAGGCCAGAAAAGAGTGCCAGAAGGTGGCGGAAGGGGGATGTCCCCTCCCGCCCCTGGGATAACGGCCAAGCAGCTCCCGAGCCGGATCGGTCGTTATCCCCGGATAGCCGGCTGTCCACTCTAAAGAATGATACCGGGATATAGCCTGTAGCTGCAGGCTATATCTCGGTACAGCCACTCAAAACCAGCCGACGCCTATTTACGGCGCTGGTCGGGAAGTGGTTAATACCCTTTATGGATCAGAGCAACTTTTACATTTTCCCCATGAGCGTGTGTTTATTTTTTCAATATCTTTGTCATTACTTAAGATAATAATGAAATATATGTATTGTCTTTTTCAGGAAAAACAAGGCTTTCCTTTGATGATTATGTCTTTATTTATATATTTTTTTATATGCAATCTAGAGCTGCATGATTAATCGTTAAAAAAAAATCTTGATTCAACTCCCCTCATGATCTTAATCTGGCATTTCCACGATTCATTCATGAAACAAGTGCAGAGCTGTTTTCTGCTCACTCACAGCTGTCAAACAACAAACAACAAAACAACCATCAGGCAAATGTTTATCAATATTGCTCAGCACTGAGATAAAAGGAAACATTGTAACATGTAGTTCTTTTAAATCAAAGGGATGAATTTTGGTCTGTAAGTGAGGGTAGTTTAACCCCTTCATGCCTAAGCCTTTTTCTCACACTTCTTGCTTACAAGTTAAAATCAGTATTTTCTGCTAGAAAATTACTTAGGACTCTCAAACACTATGTATATATATTTTTAGCAGAGACCCTAGAGAACAAAATGGCAGTTGTTGTAATATTTTATGTCACACTGTATTTGTGCAGCGATTTTTCATACGCAATTTTTGGGAAAAATACACTTCAATGAATTTAAAAAAAAAACCTAAACAGTAAAGTTAGCCCAATTTCTTTGTATAATGTGAACGATGATGTTACGCCGATAATCATGAGAGAATCATGATCTTTATTCTAAGCAAAAAAATTGTAATTCTCATTTTTCCAGAATTGTGCAGCTCTAATTAAATCTATAGAGAAGAAAACTTTTTCATTCTACTTTGATAAGTTTTTTATTTAAAAAAAATTGTTATTGTAGACAAAAAATAGAATTGTATTTGATTATTTTTCTTGTTTATAACATTAAAGTTATGGTTCTGGTATAAATCATTGTTTTTTCTTTTAAGTTTAAGTCTGTGCCACCAAAAAACAAAATTACCAAACAAAACAAAAAAGCTTCAATATCAATGGCGTAAAAATGCTGAAAAATAGCACCTAGTCGTAGGGGTAGAAGAGGGAAAGATTTAATTTGGGCTGATTACGGATACCTACATGTTAATAGGTTAATTGTATTTTAGTTTTAAGGCCTCATACACACGGACGTTTCTAAAAAAATAAACAAAACGTCGGGCCCGACGTCAAGGAAAAAAAGTCGGCGTCTTTCGGCGTTATGCATTGGCGTTTTTGAGCGTTAGTGAGCGTCGGCGTCAATAGGCGTTTTTTTAAAAAAAATCATCCCTCTGCTATTTTTCAACCTAAAAACGTCGGCGTCAAAAAACGCCGGAAAACGCCGGTATAATAATAGGTGGCATATGGTGGCATATGTTGGCGTTTCTTGGCATATTGTGGCGTCGGCGTCAAAAAACGGCAAAATGTTACAGCCTCAGAACGCGATGGCCATGGGTTCTACTTTCTGCTCACTAACGCCGACGCCACCTACAGCTCAGAAACGCAGACGGTTTTATGGGGCCATTGACTAACATGGAGAGCTGCAAAAAACACCAGAAAACGCCGGCGTCAAAAAACGTCCGTGTGTATGAGGCCTACATGTTAATAAAAGAAAACTATTCAAGGTTTTTTTTTTGCTTCTATGGTTGCTTTCACTGACATTATGTCCTTTGAGAATTTGTGCAAACACAAATTAACAATAATGTTACATTGTATTTCAGACTGACACCTCCAAACAGTGTTTAGAAACACTGTTTACTGGGTGTGTTTTTAACAGCAGCATCTGTACTTCAATTTTTTAAATGTATAGCACACCTTAGGTCTGCAATTGGCAATATCAAATGTATAGTCTGACATTAAAAACAGTTTTATTCAAGCCAGTAGTGGTTCTGAATGTCTTTAAAGGCGAAGTTCACCTTTTGTACAAAAAAATGGCAACCACCCCAATCTATAACTAGCCTTTGCAGCAAGGTGCACGTGGAAAGGCAATGCAGATCGCAAACAAAGAAAAGATTTCACAGCACACTTACCAGCTAGCCTGCAAAACAACCAAATTGTCCTGTCTAACAGTTTACCTTAAAAACAGAGGGTTTTGTTTGCACACAATTGCAAATACACGCGTAAGCCGCAGTGCCCACGCCACGGGATCTCTGTATATACTGCGGTCCTAACTCTAAAATTTCCAGAGCCTCCATAGTAGGAGAACATATATCAATGGGCATGTTAAGGGCAGGTATGCCTGGAGGGAGCCTACCCCTCCTTAACCTCCCTGGCGGTATGATTATTTCAGATTTTTGGTGCTGAAAGCGGTACCATTATTTCGCATGGAAATTTGGCGTTTTATATTGTAGGCCTGTAATTCTTAGGAATAACTCACTTAAATCTGTCCAAACAAGAGTCTAGTAGACATCCCAGGTATGATAAAGTTTGAAACATGAAATCATAAATTATAATATAATAAATAAAATGATATACACATAGGGAGTTCACGGCCTCCACATGGATAGTGTATAAACAGCGCTTTCATAGTCCGTAAGCTGAGTAGGTGAAAAAGGTCAAGAAGCTACAGTGATCCAGGGGGAAAGGAACCACTTCACTCAGTATAGCCACCAGCCACCAAGTTGTTAGTCCACACCACAAGTGAACCGTTCCCAATGAAGTGCCCGCTTACCAGACAATTTCTTTAACAATGCCCGTATCAGGATTGAATGGTTGGCTATACAGCCTCACAGCGATCACTCCTCGGCAATGACATGTACCCGGCAAAACAAAAAGCCTCACATAGTGTACTTTCCCAGCACACTTACCAGCTAGCCTGCAAAACAACAAAATTGTCCTGTCTAACAGTTTAAAAA
The DNA here is from genome assembly GCA_018402905.1 of Glandirana rugosa. Taxonomy (NCBI): domain Eukaryota; kingdom Metazoa; phylum Chordata; class Amphibia; order Anura; family Ranidae; genus Glandirana; species Glandirana rugosa. The sequence continues at coordinate 539,537 of BLSH010416934.1, forward strand.
CAGAGGGTTTTGTTTGCACACATTTGCAAATATGTGCGTAAGCTGCACTGCCCACATCAAGGGATCTCTGTATATACTAGTTGTTTGCAAACTCTCTTGTTATGCAGGTAAGTGTGCTGGGAAATCTATTGTAAGTTCACCTTTTCAAGCAGAATTTCACTTTTCATATTAGAAGCCTTTCCCAATGTATTTTCTACCCAAGCCATCCCAATCTGCTTATCTCTCCCAAGGGGCTGACTGACAACTTTTGGCCCAGCAAGCAAGTGCAACCCAGAGGCCCATGGTGCAGCGAATCGCCCCCCCTCCTGCTCTCCCTCTACCTTCCCTCCATCCAAGGCTGGAGCTCCTTTCCAGGTGCTCTATGCTCACTGGTCTGGTCAGGCTTGGCAGTGCCTACTGCTCTGACTCTGGACTGCTCTGACTCCAGCCCAGTCTGCCCCTGTCTCTCATTTACCTTGTCCATGGCAGCCTTGAATCTGCACCCAATCATTTCAATAGATGCATTCTGAGCCCTTGCTTCCTGACCATCAAAGAAACTTCATATCCAATCATGCACTGCCTTACTGCATGACAGAATAGGGCATGTTTTACCACTCTTGACCACATATTCCTCATTGCTGGTTTAAAAAGCACTGCAGCACTGGGCTGAACTAAGGTAGTGAAGAGGTGGGTGGAAGCAATCTCCTGGAGAAGGAGGACAGGAAAGGATGTGTTTCAATGAGGCTGAAAAACTTTCTCACGCTACCAACGGCTCTGGCATCCTGCAGGACGGATACCACGAAGACATAGGGCCTTTTTCTACAGAAGAAAGCAGAAGCTGATGTGAGGCCTCCATAACATAGGGACAGCATTTTTTTTTTCTCAACAAAAAGGTTTTTATTGTACATTTGAAAAAGTACATATGCATCCACAAAGTATCGTACAATCAACAATATATGCCAGGTGAACATGCAATATTACAAAAAGAGACATTCTACAAGATTTGTCAGGATAAGGACAATAAGGATTCCAGCCAATACTCTTTTCTGCAACATTAATAATATATTGGTACATAGGGAAGCTGGAGTTTAGAAAAAAAGTGATAAGAATGAACATTCTCTAAAAATGTCACTCTTTTTGAAAACTGGAAAACTGAAAAATTACAACACAATATAGAGGGAACTCTAAAAATCCTGACAAGTAGTTATAACGTATATATTGGTTGAGTCTCCTAGGGTTAAGAAGGCCTTCATTTATGACTCAACAAAAAACACCCAGATAGTATAGTATAGTTCAGTCCATATTTACTATCACATCATTAAAATGAAATAGGCACAGTTGCACACTAAAGTATGGGCGCCCCTGGCCAAATTACATATTTACTTAATTTTGTAAGTAGGAACAAATAAAATAGTATGGATCCTTTCACATGAGTTGGATTCCATTGAGATCAGCAGGGTTCAGTGAGCAGGCGGAAGACACGGGCAGAGGCCATTCTGCTCCATGGGCAGCCGGCAATAAATGGACATTGCTGTCTGTTTACACCTGGCTACCTCCAATCTGCTCCACCTAAATAGAAGAGAAAACAGTCCTCTCCTTGTTTTTTTAAAGCAGGCCTGATTGGAGCTGGAGGTAGGCAGATGTCTGTTTATGAGATGAATGGACCTTCCAATCAGGTCTGCCTAAACAACTGACAGGCAGACCTGATCGAACCTCCTGTCTCAAGGGGCCCTTATTATACAATGTGCAAATATTTGAAAAACCCTCAACTAATTTTGTAATATAAATGTTTTTCAAAGCCCTGACCCTAATTACCTCGTTAAGGAAATGCCTGAACAAGGCCATTCATGATAGGATTAGCAGGTGTTATTGTAATGAAAGCTGCGGATTGAAAAATACTGAAATGACTTTAGATTATATTATAATGTTACTGTTTACATGATGTTTTAGTGATTGATGTTAAATATAAATAGATGCTACAATACAGGTGGTCCCCGGGTTACAAACAAGATAGGGACTGTAGGTTTGTTCTTAAGTTGAATTTGTTTGTAAGTGGGAACAGGTACATTTCTTAAGTGTAGCTTCAGCCAAAAAATCTATTTTTAAGCTTTTTTGATAGCATAGGGAAGGGTTAACACCCCTGTAATGTTTGTTTCGCTGTTTGTGTTTCTGTTCATCAGTGTTAATTTCGTAGACTAAAACCGACTAATACATTTTAGTCAACTAGCTTAAAACCCTTTTAGCTGACTAAAATACGACTAAAACGAAAACAATTGAGATGACTAAAATACGACTAAAACTAAAATGCCATTTTAGTCAAAAGACTAAGGCTAAAACTAAATTGAAATTAGATAAAACAACTGCAGAAGACTAAAATGGGTCTAAAACTAAAATGCCATTTTAGTCCTAAGACTAAAACTAAATCGAAATTTGCTGCCAAAATTAACACTGCTGTTCAGAAGAATTCACCTCACTTCCTTTCCCAATGATAATTGGATTTTGAAAATTTTGGGTTGTTGTGGAAACAAACCTTGGTGATAAAGCTTCAGTGGAGACACCTTTTTCCCATAATAACTCTTACAGGAGTGAATTTCCCTTCTTAGGGGGAGATTTCCTCTCACTTCCTATTGTCTCCCTCTGTTTGTAAGTAGGAGTCGTTCCTAAGTTGGATGTTTGTAACTAGGGGAACGCCTGTATATGTTTTTCAGTAATTAAGCAAGATAAAATCACATGATTTGCAAAGAACAGCCGTGTGATATATGTAATTTTGCACTCTAATATAAATGAACCAGCAATTTGTAGAAGCTGAAAAAGTTAAGTTAAAAGGATGAGGTATACAAATGCAGCTAGCCAGTTCTAAAATAAATACTTCGGCAGCAGCAGTCTGTGGATCCACCTGCCTAGAGTTTGCATGTTCTCCCTGTGCCTGTGTGGGTTTCCTCCAGGTATTCCGGTTTCCTCCCACACTCCAAAGACATGCTGGTAGGTTAATTAGATCCTGTCTAAATTGGCCCTAGTATGTATATGTATGAATGTGAGTTAAAGACCTTAAATTGTAAGCTCCTTGAGGGTAGGGATGTGAATGTACAATATATATGTAAAGCTCTGCGTAAATTGACAGCGCTATATAAGTACCTGAAATAAATAATAAATAGCAAGTTTAAAAGAATGTAAACTGATTTTACATAGCAGTTTTTTTTATTGCCTGTATGAAATCTTCATTTTAGAGAAAAAAAAATCACTGCTTATACAGGTGTTTAATGTTTTTTTATGCTTGTAAACTTCCCTCTATGTTAGCCTATATGGGTGTTTACAGGTGTGTCCGAAGAGGTTTACAGGCAGAAAAAAAATGCTTCAGAGGCACATTTGGAGAGGAACTTTTGAGCATGCACGTATGCGCATAAATATATTTCAATGGCCAGAAGAATTTACGTTCAATGCCATATGAGTAGTGTTGAGCGAACCCGGACTGTAACGTTCGGGTCCGTACCGAACTTTCGGGTGTCCGTGGCACGGACCCGGACCCGGACATTTAAAAAATCGTTCGGTTCGGTCCGGGGTTCTGCTATTTTACTCCACGTGTTGAGAAGCTGCAGGGCAGCCAATCAACAAGCGTTTCACTGGTTTGCCCTTAGAAGCCATCACAGCCATGCCTACTAATGGCATGGCTGTGATTGGCCAGTGCATCATGTGACCCAGCCTCTTTATAAGCTGGAGTCACAGTGCTGCAGTCACATGCTCCTTGGGTTAGTGTAGGGAAAGGAAGCTGAAAGCTTGAGGGACAGATTTGAGACATTTTAAGACCTGATCCTGCATCCTGAGATAGATTACTTTACTACTGCTGTCTGTGCTGTTGCTCTGAGGACAGATAGCAGAAATTAGAGATTTCACATACCGCTGCTTTGAGTTGCAGATCAAGCTCTGCATAGAACAACGATCGCTACGATCATGCTCAACGATCAGATTGTTGGGGGAATTTGAGATTTCAAA
>BLSH010416934.1:547756-583010 GCA_018402905.1 Glandirana rugosa
TTATTCCATGAATCTCCCTTTTTTTTATATTGTATGTCAACGTCCTATATATACTAAATACATTTATTTAGTAACGTTAATTGTAAAATGACAATTCATAGTGAAATTTACAAATATCGGAGTTCGTGCTCCCGTATACTTAAATACACGTTTTACACAACCTTTAAAAGACGGTCTTGAAACGTCTTTTGTTACTAAAATTACCACGCGTACAAACGCATAAATACGAGTATACATCTCAACTCGCTTGGAGACCTTCAAGCCCAAGACGACCAGGCAGGCTTGAAGCCCTGTTTCAGGCCCAGGCCCAGGCCTGGTGCGATCGTTCGGGTTCCGTCCGGACCCGGACCCGGACTTTGTCCCGAAGTTCGGACGGACCAGCAGAACCCGAACTTCCAGAGGTTCGCTCAACTCTACATATGAGCATAAATACGCAAACATGCGCACCATTAAAATCATTGTTTTCTGCAAAGTTCTGGCAGAAAATTTCCAACACATTTTGCACATAAATTCATATGCCCTCGTGCTTGAGGCTATAAACATTTAAAGTGATACTTAACAGTAAAATGTTAATTGCAATGATTTATTTACATAAATCATATATATCCTGCAACTGTATGTTATATTTTTTTTCCCTCTAAGTACCTTATTCCTGCAGTGCTGTTGTGTGGTCTGTTCTTTTCCCATCTGCAGGGAAAGATCCTTGGGAGCAGCTTCTTTTTTTGTTTAAAGATTTTTATTAGTTTTTAAGAATTACAAGTATATCGATAAATCCAAGGGTACCTTGGGGAAAGATGGAAAATCGGCCTCGCAGGGCCGTTCTAGTACATACAAAAAATCAGAGCTTAACAGAAACCAACTAGTGCTCCAGAAGAGTGATCCACAGAATGCGTCTAAAAAGGAAACTTTAAGAAGAAGACGTCTGTTCCCCCAACTACACCCCAAATGGGTACAAGCTGTGGACCAGGAGGATCAGACTACCTTAGGTTCAGTGAAGCCAAAATATAGTTAACATTGTGTGCTGAGTTACATTTCCATTGTAACACTAGATATTACATATGGCCTTAGTTCAATACAATTTTAGTTTGGACACAAATCTAAGATCTAATATCCTGGGACATAACTGTAAACTTGGTTGTCTATTAGTGGTGCTTGGGAGCGGCTTCTATTACTTTACTGATGTATGTCCTCTACAGCAGTGTTTCTCAACTCCAGTCCTCAAGGCGCACCAACAGGTCATGTTTTCAGGATTTCCCTCAGATGAAACGGCTGTGGTAATTACTAAGGCAGTGAAGCAAATCACCTGTGCAAAATAATGGTAAGCCTGAAAACATGACCTGTTGGTGTGCCTTGAGGACTGGAGTTGAGAAACACTGCTCTACAGTGTGAGTCTGTACAGCCCTGATTGGTACTGTGCCAGTCACATGACAAAAAGAATAGCAATTCAAATTAGATTATAAATATGAAATAACTGTTTTACAGCTCACAATAAATCTTTATTGAATATCAATTGTGTATTTTTTGTGCATTAATTTGGTGTAGGCAGAGTCAAAGATGATTGACTCTAGTTTTCATTTTGTTCAGACCGCCCCCGCATTCAAGGCCTTTTTTTTACTTTGCAGGTATTAACAACTACATTTGATATATTTCATTCTGATTTACATTGCAATGAAGCATTTCGTGCATTTCTCATTGAATGTAATCAACTAGCAAGAAGGAGAAAACACAATTTTATAACAGAAACAAAGAAAAACCTATTTTTATCAAAAATGTTGGTCTTTTTTAATTTGTTTAGTAAAAAATAAAAAAAACACTGGTGGTCAAATGACACCAAAAGAAAGCACTATTTGTGGGAAGAAAATGATAAAAATTTAGTTTGGGCACAGTGTTGCATAACCACGCAATTTTCATTCAAAGTGTGACAGTGCTGAAAGCTAAAAATTGGCCTGGGCCGGAAGGGGGTAAAAGTGCCCAGGATTGAAGTGGTAAATAAATAAATAAATACAAGGCAAAGCAACAGATTCACTGTAATGTATCTATTACAATTAAAGTAACACAAAATGGTATCCTTATTCTTCAAAAATAATCCATAAACATCCACTAATCAAATGTCCTGTAATCTATTTTATATTAAATTGTTTCTTACTGTGTTTTTCGGCCTCCATATAACATCTTCCATGAGCTTCCGAATATCTCACTTTTTCCACTCACTTCTGTTTGTTTGGAATGAGCAGTTTGTGTTTTTTTGCAGTCATCCATGTAGCACCCTCCTAGTTAAGCTGCTAGGTAAATTTAGCTTTTGGCTCCTTCAGGGAACAGAGATTGCTTGGTTTGGTCTGTTCAGGGCTTCATAGGCTAGAAGTTTGTTTGTGCTCCCGCCTCTATAAGATGTTTCTAGAGCTTGGGAAGGGAGAATTCAAATTACCAGCCTGAATATTAATCAGGGCGCAGCCAGTTCCTGAGGAGGTGTGCCCAGATGGTGGCAGCTAATACATAGTCTGAAGTCTCGAAGAGATTGGTTTTCCCCAAGAAGAAATGTTTCCAGCCTCAGAGGGGCTTGTTGCTGTTTTGCAAGGTTCCAGGAGCTGCAATGCTGGGACCTAGAAACAATCTGGATCTGACTGCAAGCTTTCTTCAAGGAATCTAGTCTGGAGGAGGATTGTTTCCCTTACTGAGTGGTGTCCACTGTCCAGAGGAAGCAGCTGTCCTGGGAGCTTGTGAGTAAAGTCCCTAAAAGTGATCCATGTGACTGTATAGTGTTCTAAAGATTGCATTACGTACCAGTAGTTATACAAGGTAAGCAGATGCCAGCGGGATTTGCCCTCATGGTCTTCAGCTGTAGGGGAATAGACTGTGAGTTCACACTTGCCAACAGTCTCAATTTTCCCGGGACATTCCCGGGATTTAGACCTTTTTCCTGGCCTTAACGATTCCCAGGAAATACGTTTTTCCTGATTTTTCGCCGCTAGCCGGTAGAGGTCCGCAGCCGCCGGCACTTATTAAGTCTCCACCTCCATTCTTCCTTGCTGCACGAACTCTGATCTTCTTCATAATGGTGGTGGAGGCTTTCTAGGTGCCAGCGGCCGCATATGTACACACTATGGACTGGGAGTCAGTCAGAGTGAGACACCAGATCCCCCTGGGGACAAAGGGACCACCCCCCTGGGGACACAGGGACCTCCACCCCCCCTGGGGACACAGGGACCACCATCCCCCCCTGGGGACACAGGGACCACAACCCCCTGGGGACACAGGGACCACCATCCCCCCTGGGGACACAGGGACCACCACCCCCCTGGGGACACAGGGACCACCACCCCCCCTGGGGACACAGGGACCACCATCCCCTCTGGGGACACAGGGACCTCCATCCCCCGGGGACACAGGGACCACCATCCCCTCTGGTGACACAAGGACCACCATCCCCCCTGGGGACACAGGGGCCACCATCCCCACTCTGGGGACACAGGGACTTCCATCTCCCTGTGGACACAGGGACCACCACCCCCCTGGGGACACAGGGACCATCGTCCCCCCCAAGGACACAGGGGCCACCATCCCTCCTGGGGACACAGGGACCATCACCCCCCCAGGGACACAGGGACCACCATCCCTCCCGGGGACACAGGGACCACCATCCCCCCTGGGGACACAGGGACCACCATCCCACCCGGGGACACAGGGACCACCATCCCCTCTCTGAGGACACAGGGACCTCCACCCCCCCTGGGGACACAGGGACCACCATCCCCCCTGGGGACACAGGGATCACCACCCCCCCAAGGACACCACTGCAAATCACCAATACAGAGAAGCATGGACCAGCTGCATCTGTGGTGACAAAGTGACAAAAACTGCATCTAGTGACAAGTGACACGCTGCATCTGGTGGCAGGTGACGTAGCAAGTGACACACTCTGGGCCCCCACTGATTCTGCATTATGGTGAGTTGAACTAATCCATTTTATATTACAATGTAATAATAGAAACAATGCGCTTCAATCATCCTGACACCATACCAACCATGGTGCCGGGATGATTGAAGCGCTAACACCGGGTGATTTGAGTATCTTTATCTGCTGACTGTTAAACTTTCTGGAATACACATATTGTTATTGTGATGTAGGATCTGGGTCTGCTGTCTCTTCATCCCTCTTTCTTTCTCCCTCCATCTGTGGTTCATCTCAGACTTGAAACACACCCCTTTAAGTCATCCCCACTATTTAGCGTACGCCACACCTATTTTTGCTGCGGCGCGCTTTGCGCAACGCTTTTCTCCCTTTCTGTGTTGACAGGCCTACAAACGGATGCCCCACCCCTAATTATAATATGACCCCGCCCACTGGTAAAAATGCGTCCCTATTAATTTTTTTACAATGTTGGCAACAATGTGAGTTCACAGTTGCTTTAGGAGAAGAATATCCTCCAATTGCTAAGTACTAACCATTTTTGATTCTCCAATGCCCTAAGTTCTGCAAGCAATAAATTGCAAAAAAGACAAACCCCTAGAAGGTTTACAGGAGCAGCAATGAATGGACTGTTTGGGTGTCTGGTGCTTCTGCTTGGGAAAGAACTAGTTAAATTCAGCAGTCCCTGCAGGGGTAGCGCTACACCACTCTATGCACACTACAAATCCTACATTCCATGGTCCATAGTCCCTAGTCCATCTCAGGACATTCCTACATACAGTGAGATAAAAAAAAACAAATGTAGCCACCCTCTAAGGGGAGGTAAAAGGGAGTTTGCAATTTTGGAGGAGGCTGAGAGCAACAGAATGTACTTTTTGAGTTAAAAATACATACCTGTTCTTAGCCACCCCTGCATGGGTGTGTCATATCTGTCTTTTGACCATCCGATTACTTCATTGACATGCAATGTGTATGGCTTTATGCATGTATGTGCCATACTGTTTTCCTTTGAATAACATTTTTAGTAAAGAAAAATACAAGCCTACAGATTTAGTGTCACTTGCGGTGACAAATGAGCTGGGCCTAGTGTTATAAGGGACATTAAGGTGATTCAATAAAGCAGCAACATCACTTTTCTGGCGGTATGGCCCCTTTAATATGGCTTGCACTCATGGGTCATGCATGGGTCTTCCAGCATGACAATGACCCAAAACATATCACCAAGGCAACAAAGGAGTGGCACAAGAAGAAGCGCATTAAGGTCATGGAGTGGCCTAGTCAGTCAGCAGACCTTAATCCTATATAAAATTATGGAGGGAGCTGAAACTTCAAGTTGCCAAGAGACTGCCAAGAAACCTTAAGGATCTGTAAAGAAGAGAGGACCTAAATCCCTAATGAGATGTGTGCAAACCTGGTAACCAACTACAAGAAATGTCTTATCTCTGTGCTTGCCAACAAGGGTTTCTCCACCAAGTACAAAGTCCTCTTTTGCTTGGGGATCAAATACTTATTTTACTCATTGAACTGCTACTTAATTTATAGAATTTGTTTTATGTGTTTTTTTCCGGATTTTTGGTTGGTATTCTGTATCTATCATTTAAAATATTTTGGACAAACCACTGAGGGTGTGACACCAGCCCAATTAGGGTAAATTGGGTCAAAGGGGAAACAAAGAGGCCTATTACCACATCTCTGGACAATGGACGCTGGGGCTCTCCATGCGCAATTAACCACTTGCCGACCGTCAATCGGCAATTGACAGCGGCAAAGTGGCGCTGTAAGGCAAATCGCCGTCATATGACGGCGGCCGCCAGATCGCGCACAGTGAGCGTGCCGCCGGAGGCCGCCGCCGGCCACCCGCGATGCCCCCCCCGGAGTGAAGGAGCGGAGGTCCGTGTATGTAAACACGGACCTCCGCTCTGTGTGAGGGGGAAGGGCTGTGATCACAGCCTTCCTTTACGTGAAGGCTGTGACCACTTCCCTTCCCCAGCTAGGCAAGCCCCCATACAGTTAGAACACGCCCAGGGAACATAGTTAACCCTTAGAGCGCCCCCTGAAGGTTAACCCCTTCACTGCAAATGGCATTTACACAGTAATCAGTGCATTTTTATAGCACTGATCGCTGTATAGATGCCAATGGTCCCAAAAAAGTGTCAAAATGTTCCGACATGTCCGCTGAAATATCGCAGTACCGCAAAAAATCGCAGATCGCCGCCATTATTAGTAAAAAATAAAAAAAAAATAAAAACCCCAAAAATGAATTCTCATCATCCGTAAACGCGACCACTTTTGCGCAAACCAATCAATAAACGCCGATTGCGATTTTTTTTTATCGCAAATATGATGAAGAATATAAATCGGCCAAAAACGGTGAAAAAAAATGTTTTTTTATATTTTTTTTTTGGATTTGTATTTTAGCAAAAAGTAAGAAATTTGTTTTTTTTTTGCAAAATTGTCGCTCTTCTTTTGTTTATAGCGGCGATCAGAAATGACGCAGCGGTGATCAAATACCACCAAAAGAAAGCTCTATTTGTGGGAAAAAAGGACGCAAATTTCGTTTGGGTACAACATCGCACGACCGTGCAATTGTCAGTTAAAGCGACGCAGTGCCGAATCGCAAAAAGGGCTCCGGTCCTAAAGCTGGAAATCCTTCCGGTCCTTAAGTGGTTAAATACCACACTTCTTTCCATGTGGGACCATTGAAGGGGATCACTAGCTCCCTTTCACTGCCTTATGGTCCGTCCCTCACAGATGTTGTGATCCTCGAGGGGGCCCACCTGTGGAGTCGCCGCCCTTACAGGCAGCACCCATAACTTACTCATTGAGTTTTCAAATACTTCATACTGCATATATCCCGGGGGTCTGGGAGTGTCTGGCCAGAGACGCAAGCAATACAGCAACAAGTCTACCATACAACGCACACGCTTCATGTTCCCTGAGGAAGGAATGAATAGTTTCCGAAACATGCTGGGACCTTGGCAATACCATTGCTAGCGCGACTGCGCCTTGTTCAGTCAATCTTTTGTATATATGGTATACTATTCTAATGCTGTATTTTCTAAGCTATTATAATCATGGATTTTGTCTTTTTAATGAAAATTGTAATCAATAAAATGTATACATTTTACTTCATGCTACTCTAATTTGGGGTGCCTTACCTATAAAGTCCCAGGGGTAATTCTGTTCTGCCTCAAAATCTATCATTTAAAATATACCTATGATTAAAATTATAGACCCTTCATTTCTTTGTAAGTGGGCATACTTTCAAAATCTGCAGGGGAACAAATAATTATTTTCCCCACTGTATGCAATTTCATCTAGATCCAGTGACTGTTAACAAATAACGTTTATCAGTATCGGTGTGTATTCAGCATGGTCTGAGTTCACTTTGAAACTGTTTTTATAACATTTTAAAAATGTATTTTAGTCCCAAGCATCTTTTTAAAGCCAACATTCTAGCACAGTTTTTATCTAAAATCACCTGAATTAGTGTATGTGGTATAGACCCTGAAGAATATTATCAGCTGCAGAAATCTTTAGCAAAATTATAATTTTCTGATAAAACACAGGTTAACTTTCATCAAACAAACTTCAAACCAGTGACTCATACAAAACAGATAAAAGAGATGGAGGAATATGAAGGTCAAAGTGTTACACGTTTTGGCTTTGTTAGTGTTGGCACAGGTTTGACAGACTAATGTATCTGATTACTACAATTCATCCAAAACCACTAATCCCCACAATACGTACCCTTTATGTAACGCTTAAAATACAGGGAGTATTTCGTTCTAGCTGCCAGACAGTGAGACAGTATTAGGGAAGATAGTAAAATATCAAAACACTACAGCGAAATGCATTATGGCAAGTGTTTTCATTGGCTGTGTGAGCTGCCCCATTGCTTATTAACAGCTTTCCAAGTCAAATTCAAGATCTTTGTCACCCATGGCAAACATTAACGGTGGCATGTATATCGCACTTACTGTGCCACAAAATACAAATATAGGAGTATATGCTATGTTTATATTAGGCTGAATATTTACTGAAACTCTGCTTCAGCATGGCCCACTGATATAATACCCAGTTTATACCAGTGGCAGTCATCTTAAAAATAGAGAGCCTCGAGTGCGGCCCCTGGCACTTCCATGGGGCCACACAATAGCAACTAGTTTTCTTACATTGAAGAACAACACTTCACTGAGTTAGGTGGCCCATTCAAAATGATTCCTTTTGTATTTTTAAACACATTAAGCCCTGGTTCACATAGGAGCGATGCGGGAACCAGTGCGATTATAGAGCCAGTTCCCGCATCGCTCCTCTCCCGCAAGCAGTTCGCACTGCCTTCTGCGAACCGCTGGAGGGTGTCATTACAAAGCTAATGACACCCCCGGTTTTCTTCACAAATTGCAGTGCGAACTGTGCACTCGCACATAAATCGGATCGCATAGGTGAGAACACCCATGCAATGCGATTCTAGTGCGGGGAAGAAACGGTACATGTACATTTTTTTTTGCGAATCTAGTGTATGGCTGAACTTGCACTGCTCAGAGATCGCATGTGAACGGCACCTGCAGTGCGGGTGCGAATCACATGCGATCTCTGAGGATCACACAAGTTTTAACCCAGGCTGAAGAGAAAGTGGGAGTATGTCCCACAGTTGTTACCAGTGGCAGTAATAATAACTCCCAGCATAGCTGTCAGTGGCCACAGTAATAACCCCCAGAACTGGTGTCAGTGGATGCAATAACCCAATGCATTTGTGTCAATGACTGCGCATAATGCCCAGCAATGGTGCCATTGACCGCAATAATAATCCCCTGCATTGGTATCAGTGAATATAGTAATAACACCTAGCATTTGTGTCAGTAGCCACAAGAGGGAGCTCTGCTGACTTACATCATCCAATCATGTGCACGCAAAAATGCTGTTTTATTTTTCTTCCATGTGATTGGATGTTCTTTGTAAAGTGAAGCTTTACCTCATGTACTATGTTACGGAGAAACTTGCAAATTGCACATTGCACAAATTGCAAATTGCACAGTTTATTTGCCTTAAAGTAGAACTATAGGCAAAACTTGTTTTTCATTTTGGATAGAGTAAGGGAGGGTTATAACCCCAGTTTTGTTTTAATTTTTTTATTGGAAGATTTCCCCTCTTTTCTGGGTACAACCCAAATTTTGAATTTTCTTGTACTTTCATTTCCAATGATAATGGTAAACAGAACAAATAGAGAGGGTGAATCTCCCTAATGGAGGCACAGACAACAATAAAAACCTGACAGGTGTTCTAATCCACCTCTACTCTATCCAAAACTAAAAAAAGTTTCCATGTTTCCATATTTACGTTTCTATGCATTATTGTTGAGAGAACTGATCCAAAAAGGCAGAAACTACTCAAAATTGGCGATTATATTTTTACATTCCCTAAATACCGCATGCCTGGACCACTGCTTAATTACCCCACTCATTTAATTATTTATTTCCTTCTGTGAATTGAGTTTAATGCCTTTTCATTCAGTATTTTCGAAGCATTTTCAGCGTTTTGCAGCAAATAGAGCAAAATCGCATTGTGAATTGACAGTTTCAGGATCGTGTGCGATATTTAGGGAAAATGTGTCTGGACACCTAAATACTGCATGCGATCTGCTTCAGTGAATGGGGCCCATGGTCACTTTAATAAAACTGTGTTGATATACAATAAATGACTAATGGGGTTTGTCCCTAATGACACTGAAGTACGTTGGAGAATCAGTTTAATTACTTTTTGTTAAGATTGTGTAAATATTGGAATGTTCATAGCTTGGCCACAGGTCTACTTTATAGTATATCAAAAGCAAAAAGATTTTTTTTTTCTTTTTCGAGAGGACAAAGAATGGTCTAAACATGTCAGGTTTCTTTTTTTTTGTGTCCCGTTGGAGAGATTGCCTCTACCTCCTGTCCAGGAGGCACAACAGGAAATTAATGGAAATAGCCATGAAATGCAAAGAAATGTCCTTTTAGATGGTAGTCACCAAAAAACATTTTGCTTTTATTCTTGTTATGGTGACAAATGAAAATGACAGATTTCCCATCACTTTCTGTCCCAATGATAATGGTCAACAGGAGATGTAGAAAGGATAAATCTCCCTAGCATGGAAATAGACAGCAATAAATACTGTATAGATGTTGTACCCTTTCTCACTCCCCCCTAAAAATAAACATGTTTTGACATTAGAAACATTTTTTTTTTAAACAAGACTTTACAATCACTTTAAGTATACTTAAAGTGATTGTAAAGTCTTGTTTAAAAAATAAATAAAAAACAGACATGTTATACTTGCCTGCTCTATTGCAGTGGATTTGCACAGAGCAGCCCAGATCCTCCGCTTCTCGGGTCCCTCTTTGCTGCTCCTGGCCTCTCCCTCCTGCCGAGTGCCCCCACAACAAGCAGCTTGCTATGGGGGCACCCAAACTGAACTGCAACTCCGTGTGTCCATTCAGATACGGAGCTGCCATTTGGCCCGCCCCCCTCTCCTCTGATTGGCTAACTGGCTTTGATTGACAGCCGCGGGAGCCAATGGCACTGCTGCTGTGTCAGCCAATCAGGAGGAGAGGGTGGCCGAGGGACTCGTGGACATTGCTGGATAGAGATGGGGCTTGGGTAAGTATTAGGGGGGCTGCTACACACAGAAGGCTTTTAGAATGCATTAAGATAAAAAAACCTTCTGTCTTTACAACCACTCTAAATAAAAAATAACTAGAATGATGATCTACTTGTAGGATGGGTGGGTCTGCTTCCTGAGGTCTATGCTATGCAACATTCTCTGTCTGCTTGATGAATCAAATTCTAAGAAAGAGGTTTAATCTGAGTAGTGGTTGTGAGAAATTTCTTGGTACTGATATTTTGAAATATTAGGATGCCTGTGAGAAAAGGAGCAATAAGTCTACAGTGGGTTATTTTCGGTATAACTCTCCTGTTTTACAATCAGAAGGTCCCTGGACCATTAGATTACAGACAGAAAGCAGTGGGTGCACTGGTGAACTACAGCTGTGTTTGGAAGAATAACTAGAACTCCAGGCAAGTAGGGTAGACTTCCTGTATGCATTTTAAGGCTTTATAATCAATAATAAAACAACGTGCCCTTAATTCTCTGAAAAAAGGCTAACAACACAAATATATGTTTGCTCCAGTTTTCTGAATAAGATATTTGCTCAAATCACTTAATATAATTGTGATTGAGTAGGAAAATTTGGCAAAAAAAAATCAATAATATTTGCTTTCACTCTTTTTTGTAAAGCATGATGGGCTTTCTTTTTTGCACTGCTTCTGGTGCATTCTATTCGAGTAGACTTTAAGGGCTATGAGTGTGTCCCTCCTCTGATTTATTTAGCACAGGGCTTAGTGGTTAGCACTTCTGCCTGACAACACTGGGGTTTTTGGTTTGAATCCCAACCACAGCATTACCTGCATGTAGCTTTCACGTTCTTCCTGTGCCTGCGTGGGTTTCTTCTAGGTACTGCGATTTCCTCCCACACTCCAAAGACATTCTCATAGGTTCATTGGCTCCTGTCTAAATTGACCCTAGTATGTATATGCATAAATGTGTGTTAGGGATCTTAGACTGTAAGCTCCTTGAGGGTAGGGAATAATGTAAATGTACACTATACTGTATATATGTCATTGTGTAAATTGTGTGTTTATGTAACCTACAATTCTAATATGTAACCAACAGCAAATACTATTCACAGCATAATATTAATGCAGATTCCTGCAAAAGGTTTGCTCTCCACCAGTTGGCTGCAAATACGCACATGTACTATTAATGTGTAATATTTCATCATTACCTGACTAGGATGGAATGTTTACTATGATTGTTTTAAGTCTGACCGTAGTAGTAAATAAAATGTATATAGAGAACATTATATATTACAGTGAGCTGTAACTAGAACGCGGGACCAGCGCGTTCTGAAGCTGCAGCGTCATGGCGTTTTTGACAGCAAAATGCTCAATTACGTGGCTTAACGTTGTATACATAGCGTTAAGCCTCGTCAGGCATTCTATTCAAAATCAATGGTTCCCTATGGGAGCCCATTGATTTGAATAGAAGTCACACCAGAAGTCGGATCATGATGATCCGACTTGCAGCGCGACTTGTGTGCTAGGGATCTTGAAGGGGAACCCCCGCAAAAAAAAATTGCATAGTGTTCCCCCCAAGGAGCATACCAAGCTCTACGATCTGGCATGGATTTTAAGAGGAACCCCCACGCTGAAAAAACAGCGTAGGGTCCCCCCCAAAACCCATACCAGACCCTTATCTGAGCACACAGCCTGGCAGGCCAGGAAAGGGAATGGGGGCAAGCGAGCGCCCCCCCCTCCTGGACCGTACCAGGCCACATGCCCTCAACATGGGGAGTATGGGTGCTTTGGGGCAGGGGGGGCTCTGCGCCCCCACACCAAAGCACCTTGTTCCCATGTTGATTGGGACAAGAGCCTCTTCCAGACAATCCTGGCCATTGGTTGTCGGGGTCTGCGGGGGCTTATCGGAATCTGGAAGCCCCCTTTAATAAAGGGGCCCCCAGATGCTGGGCCCCCTACCCTATGTAAATGAATATGGGGTACATCATACCCCTACCCATTTACCTGCAAAAATTGTACAAAAAACACACTACACAGCTCCGGCTCCTTCTCCCCTCTCTTCTCCCTCGTTTTCTTTCTTCAGCTCTTTTGAGGGTCTTCTGAGGAGTCTTCTGCAGAGTTTCTGTGTTCTGAGGCATCTTCAGTCTTCTGCTCTTTTGCCGCTGTCTCCTCAGCTAGCTTCTCCCGCTGCTTCTTCTTCTTCCTCTTCTTCTCTTCTGGAGATGTTGACTCGTCGCTCTCTTCCACTCGAATGCTGGGTCAGTGCTGCACGGTTGCCTTATATTGGCATGGGGCAGGGCCACACACTGATGTCATCCTGAGCCCCACCCTCATGACGTCACATCCTGGAGCGGGCCACCACATCACAGCCCCGCCCCAGGATGTGACATCATGAGGGCACGAACCCGGCATTCGAGTGGAAGAGAGTGACGAGTCAACATCTTCAGAAGAGAAGAGAAGAAGAAGAAGCAGCGGGAGAACCTAGCCGAGGAGACAGTGGAAAAAGAGCAGAAGACAGAAGATGCCTCAGAAGACAGAAACTCTGCAGAAGACCCCTCAGAAAACAGAAGACCCCACAAAAGAGCCGAAGAAAGAAGACGAGGGAGAAGAGAAGGGAGAAGACGCCAGAGCTGATTTAATAAAATATTTTAAAAAGCTGTGTAGTGTGTTTTTTGTACACTTTTTTGCAGGTAAATGGGTAGGGGTACGATGTACCCAATACTCATTTACATAGGGTGGGGGGCCGGCATCTGGGGGTCCCCTTATTAAGGGGGCTTCCAGATTCCGATAAGCCCCCGCCCACAGACCCCGACAACCAACGGCCAGGGTTGTCGGGAAGAGGCTCTTGTCCCCATCAACATGGGGACAATGTGCTTTGGGGTGGGGGGCGCATACGCCCGTGTGTATGAGGCCTAAAAGAAAACAAATGAATCATGGAAGTGAAGAGTTGCTCTCTAATTAAACTTTTCAAGATAAACATTGTATGACAAACAATTTTCTAACACACAAGGATCTAAATACTAATAAATAATAAACATATAAATCTCTGTAAAGAAGACACTTTCTATTGCCTAATTTCACACACTTTTTGATATCACATGATAAACTGCTAAGAGCTCCTCTTCAGGTCTTTATAAATAAAAGTTGTATTAAACCCAGAAACAAAATGAATTATCTTAACGCTAACCAATTCTTAGATGTAGTGACTGCATTCGTTTTCTTTTTTAGGCATTTTCCCTTAATCGTTACCTGGTGATACAGCCTGTAAGTCTGCTATTTCTCAACTTCCTTCAACCATTTGCCGACCGGCCACAATACATATACTACGGCAGGCCAGCTCTATTGCGCAAACCGATGGACCTGTATGTCATTTCGTGCACGAGACAGCAGGGGCGGAGTCAATCAGTGGGTCCGGCAGACGCGATGTCCACCGGCCACCCGTGATCGCTCCACAGAGAGATAGGGAAGGACACAGAGATCTTCTGTTCCTGCAAAGCAGGAACATCAATCTCTGTGTTCATCCAGTGAATTTATCCCCCACACAGTTAGTAAGCACCTCTTAGGGACACACTTAACCCTTTGATTGCCCCTGGTGTTAACCCTTTCCCTGCCAGTGTCATTAGTACAGTAACAGTGCATATTTTTATGTCACGGGTTCCCAAAAAAAGTGTCAGTTAGGTGTCCGATTTGTCCGCCGCAATGTCGCAGTCCCTCAAAAAATCGCTGCTCCTCGCCATTAACATTAAAAAATAAATAAATAAATAATAATGTCATAAAAATATCCCATCGTTTGTAGACCCTATAACTTTTGCGCAAACCAATCAATATACTCTTGGGATTTTTTTTTACCAAAAATATGTAGCAGAATACATATTAGCCTAAATTTATGAAGAAATTCAATTTTTTACATTTTTTTATTGGATGTGTTTCAACAAAAAATATTGCTTTTTTTTTTTTTCTAGATGATAAGTCTTTTTTGTTTAGAGCGCAAAAAATAAAAACCACAGAGGTGATCAATACTACCAAAAGAAAGCTCTATTTGTGGGAAAAAGGACATCAATTTTATCTGGGTACAGTGTTGCACGACAGCACAATTGTCAGTTAAAGTAACGCAGTGCCATATCGCAAAAAATGGCCTGGTCATTTAGGGGGTAAAACCTTCCGGGGCTGAAGTGATTAACAAACTAAGCTGTCTAGCAAACATGGCAGTTAGAGGGCTGACACAAACCATTTAACCCTGGCAAGGGCACTTACAATGGTCAGCTTTTATTTATGTAAAACCTTTATTCCAAAAGGAAAATAAAACTGTTGCTGTAACTGCTTAACTTTTTTTAGCTGGAATTTAAATTCAATTTGTTAGTCAAGCCCATCTACATCTGCTTGTCAGAGACGTAACTAGAACCTTCTGGGCCCTGATGCAAGAAATTTTGAAGGGCCCCCCTGACCCCTGGCCAGGGCCCTTCCCTCTTCCCACTGCTCCTGGGGCCCTTTACTCCCTTCTCGGGTCCCTTTATTATGGTCCCAACGGATAGTTGTGTACCGAGCCTCCCATTCATTCAGAAACGCAAGTATAGTAAAAAACAGTTTACTATGCTTCAGTTATAAGTGAATCAATTGGTACCAATCACTGACTCTGTCCATTCAGAAAAGGAAGGTTCCGGTAAATGACAAATTTCCCATTCCCCCCATTGACCCCTTCCCATTTCTCCATCATTACACATCTTCTACAGCAGCTGGCAGGAGAGAGGAGGGGGGGGGGGGGAGACAGCAGCCCTGTGGGGGGGACCAGTGAAGCACACAGGGGCCCTGGGAACAGCAGAAGACAAGTAAACTGGATAGGAGGAGCGGCGGGACAGCATATAAAGGAACCAATCTCCTCCATTAGGAGGAAAATGGAGGAGATTGGTTCCTCTAAATCCACCATCCCTCCTATCCAAGTTTACAAAAGAGGCACATGGGCCCCCTGGAGCACGGGCCGGTTTCAATTGCAACCCCTGTAGTTACGCCCCTGCTGCTTGTACATCTTACACTAGCCTCTCCCCAGATTAAAAAAAAGCTGCTATCTAAAGGTATCTTCATTGCTCCTTCATCCAGAGAGGAGACAGCCTATCACAGGAAGTGTGTAACTGGCTGGATCTCCAGGTGCAAATAAAGGGAAAAAAGCCTAACAAATGAAACATTAATGCAGCTATCACATTTAAGGATTGGTAAGTTGCAATATATAATATCAGTGCACGGTGGAGTAAATAAAAGAGGTAAGAAAAGCATGTGCCCTGGTGAGATACCAAATGAAATGAGTCAGCAGGGGCTAGCTGGCAGTGTGATGTAATGTGAAAATTTGAATCTTCACATTCTACCAAGAAATTAAAAAATGCTATCTGAAGCATATTATTATCTCTGCCATGTTGGAACCTGTGCCATGCCAATTCAAGGTTTGGAAGGTTATGAGAAGGAGCACCAGAATCTTAACTTGCAACTTCCTCTAGAGCGGCCATCTCAGTTGACAAGGGAAATTGGCAGAGCCTTTAATAATCTAAAGTCCACCTAAACTGGTGAGTCTGTTTCCACTGGGGAGGTGACGGTGGAGTACGTATATGTATAAGGATTTACGCAATCAACTTCACAGCTGAAAATATAACAAAAGAAATTCTATACTTCACTAGAAAATCTTAGGAACTGTATCAGGATTAGACTTATACCAATTTAGGCCTGATTCACACCTATGCATTTTTAGTGCTTTTTGCATTTTGCAGATTTGCACTACAGTCCATTGAATATGGTTTTCCTATGGAACAAAATGCAAAAAGCACTAAAAATGCATAGGTGTGGATAAGCCAGAAAGAAATGGGGAAATTGAGTATGAATAAACTTAGGGTTAGGAAAGTGGGTTTCCTATATTATGACAATGTCTTCTCCTAATGAATAATAATAATTAAATGGCTTATGGCATTTGATCAGTGAGTCCAATCTCTGCATATTTTGGGAGACAATTTTAATGGGCCTTAAAATTTGTGTGGTGGACATAGCGGCATAAAAGAAAGGATAACCTTACCAAATCGGGTATGTTGCCAGAGTGTGTTTGGGTCTGCTGGTTGGTTCTGGATAGGCAAGGCTCAGTCGGGCAAAGACAAGGGGGAGGAAACAAGAACAGGAAATGACCTCCAAATAAGGTCATAAGGAGAAAGTGACTAGAAAATGCCAGTGCAACGAAAAATAAAAACATAAATACCATACTACAAGCAGCAAGGCATGCAAATGTAAATCCTTAGTAAACAGTGAGGGAGGAGTCAGGGTGGGGTGTAGGACATACATGGATGGCCTGTGCTGAATATAATCAAGCCATAAGACATTACAGCCGATGTGTATTGAATTAGCAATAATCGTTAAAATTTAAAAAAGTAAATGAAAAAGAAGAAGGGAAAGGAAAAACCTTTTTCCCATACAATTGATGGGCTATGCCATCTTCATTGATCAGAGATGCACTTATATTCGAGTACAGAGGACCCTAAAAAAAACAGCAATAAGAACTAGACACAAAACCCTCAAAAATGAATTGGTTCTTAGGCTGGGCAGGTTTGGGACTTGGCACGTCTTCTGGTCTTATGCCAAACTGGAGAAAATGGTGTTTACTTCCAGGTAGGTATTTTGTCTGGGGCCCTAGGCGACTGTTGCCTCGGAGACTAAGAAGGTGACATAGCAATCAAGCTCAGCTGTTTCATTAAGACTTCCCCCTCCATATATGTAGAGAAGAAGTATGTTTTACCATGGTATGTAAAGAGAGGGTGGAATGGGTACAGCCATCTGTATCGTATTCCCTGCTGTTATAGAGGGAGATGCAAGGGCTTGAAAGTTTGCATTTTTTGAACCGTGGTTGGAGAGATATCAGAGAAAAGTTGGATAGCATGACCTCAAAGCTGAAGATCAGGGGTATCCCTGGCTTTCTGCACCGTTTGCTCTTTGACACTATAAAAATGAGGGTTGACTAGAATGTCTCTAGGATTGGCATCAGCCATAGGAGTTCTCAATGCATGGTGTGCTCTATTGAATTCAAACCTATGTTCAGGTATGTTTGGAATAAGGGTAGTCAGTAATTCCTTAAAATCAAAATCTTAAATAGATTCAGAGGCAACTGAAAATCATACCTGCGTGATCTATTTTCCAGATCATCAATTTTAGACAGAGGCTCGTCTAATTTAGCTTGAAGGTCCTTTATATGTTCAATATTCTGATTTGTTCTACCAATGGTAGCATCCAACTTAGTTTCTATGGTGTTCATGCAGGACCAAGTCCTTAAATTCTTATTTTAATTTGGTAGCAATAAGCTTACTAGCTTTTTCCAGGACTGTCAGTCAGACATCACTCCACCTGACAGTTCCATCTTCTTTCAGTGCTGTGTGCTGTAACAGAGAGAGTATTCCAACACTCAGCACACTACTGCCACCATGTATGCTGTGGGTGGAAACCAGCACAGTCCACCCACAAAATGGGCAATATATACACTATATTGTCAAAAGTATTGAGTTGCCTGCCTTTACATGCACATGAACTTTTATGGCATCCCAGTCTTAGTCCGTAGGGTTCAATATTGACTTGGCCCACACTTTGCAGCTATAACAGCTTTAACTCTTCTGGGAAGGCTGTCCACAAGGTTTAGGAGTGTGTCTATGGGAATGTTTGACCATTCTTCTAGAAGCGCATTTGTGAGGTCAGGTACTGATGTTGGATGAGAAGGCCTGGCTTACAGTCTCCACTCTAACTCATCCCAAAGGTGTTCTATCAGGTTGAGGTCAGGCCTCTGTGATGTCCAGTCAAGTTCCTCCACCCCAAACTCACTCATCCATGTTTTTATGGACCTTTCTTTGTGCACTGGTCCAAATCATTTGGTGGAGGGGGGATTATAGTGTGGGGTTGTTTTTCAGGGGTTGGGCTTGGCCCCTTGGTTCCAGTGAAGGGAACTCTTAAGGAGTCAGCATACCAAAACATGTTGGACAATTTCATGCTCCCAACTTTGTGGGAACAGTTTGGGGATGGCTCCTTCCTGTTCAACATGGCTGCCCAAAAGTGCACAAAGCAGGGTCCATAAAGACATAGATGAGCCAGTTTGGGCTGGAGAAACTTGACTGGCCTGCACAGAGTCCTGATCTCAAGCTTTGGGATGAATTAGAGTGCAGACTGTGAGACAGGCCTTCTCATCCAACATCAGTGCCTGGCCTCACATATGTGTACTAATGATCCCATCTATGTGACCACAGTGACAGTCAATCACAGTGGTCACATTAAAGGGACGCCGGGAAGGGGAGGGTAACAAAAAGGCGGGGGGGGGGGGGTAAAAAAAACTGAATTTTTAGGCTTCTTTTACAAGGAACAGGATATGAAAATACAGAGCCTTCCCCCAGTCAGCAACTGGATCCACGAATATAGACATTTTTTTTTACATTTTAGACAGTTTAGACAGTAGAATTTATACTATTGGAATCAAGTGTAGAGTGTAGTTGTTGCAACCACACAAACACACACCTCTCTACACTCAGATGTGAGGGGCTATCGACTTCATGTTATGCTAATTTCTATGGACATGCCTACCTATTGCCCAAGAAGCATCTTTGATGGCCCTAATGCATTCCTGCTCCTTTTTGGCATTAGATCAGGCTAGAATTTATTATCAGGTTAAAGTGCAAGTGGGGGACTGAGCAAAGACTTTATTTATGACACCCATGAACCTATTCAATTTGGGCAAACTCTTATGCCTAGCGATTTTCAAAGATTGACCTCAATTTCAATTCTGAATTCTGTACATTTGGATGGTGATATAATATTTTCAAAGACTTTTGAAGACCATACCTAACACTTGAATGAAGTATGGGGAATGGCTTAAGATTGAAGCTTAGGGGTTGGTTTACTAAAGCTTGAAAGTGCAAAATTTGGTGCAGCTCCTCTCAGAAACCAATCAGCTTCAAGGTTTTATTGTCAAAGCTTGATTGAACAAGCTGAGGTTAGAAGCTGATTGGCTAGCATGCAAAGCTGCACTAGTTTTTGCACTCTCCAGCTTTAGTAAATCAACCCCTTAGTGTCACCTGATGAAAGAAAGAATTGGATATCTGGGATATGTTATTGATGCAGAGAGAGATGCACCAGATCTTGGCAAAGCCCAACCAGTTCACAGGCAAACTTTGCTTAAATCAGTTTCTGAATTACAGTCTTTCATAAACATTGCTGGCTATTTTCCTTGCTACATTTGCCATTGGACGTTCAGTCAGAAAAGAAGGAATCCACAGGAGCAGGCCTTTCAAACCGTCAATGAAATACTGGCACCTGCTCCAGTGTTGGGTCAAGCAGAATATATTTAGTGATTTATTAATTAATACAGATCTGCACTTTTTGTCTAGATTTCAGTTTAAAAATGCATTTTATGTTTTTTACTATAAATGCATAGTTGGTGCTTTCATTATTATATTAAGTCTAAATACTGTAAAACTGTGGTCATTCTAATAAGACAGCAATATTCCTAATTTATTATGAATTGTACCAAGCTGCCTATTGCACACAGGATATTGCTCACAATCCAAGTTAGAAATTGCTCACCTAATATAAATAGAATAAAATAAAATAGTGTGGTGCTACCTTTAAAGTAACAAAATAAGAAATCCAATTAGCTCATCAATGACACAGAAATGAATAAATAAAATAATAAAATACAGCGCTAGTCCTACATCCACACAACAAAAGATAAAGTGAAAGTACCCTACTGGGTAGTATAAAAAGAACCCCAGTACTAAACAAAGTGCAAATAATCAGTAAAAAAAGGAAAAAAACAATTTAATAAATAAATACCCCTACTGGATAATACAACCAGAGGCACTGCTAAGGCCGTGGGTATACATATGCCACAGCCGTGGCAGGAATTATACCTCCTAACATGTTCAGCGGGCGGTATCCCACCACCGAGTGCAACCCGTTCAATTAAATGGGTTTGCACTACAATCATACCATAACCTCAGTTATCCGCGGTTGTGGTGCGGTTGTCTGGTAATTAGGGGGTTAAAATAGACAATGAGGAGGCAATACAACTCCTCCTCAACTCTTGCCTATTGCTGTCTTAGGCTTGGTTCACACTGCTGCGGTGCAAATTTTCTGCAAATTTAGTACGATTGCGATGCAAGTTTTTTCAGTTCAGACACAAGTGCGATTTCTACATGTGTTGGTGCGGATCTACTGCAAAGCTGTAGCTGGAGTTGGAGGGGGAAGCTATCGCAGTGATGAGAATGAGAGATTGCGTTTTCATTCCGTGTTCTATTGTAGTCTATAGAGCTGAATTCGCAACGCACAGCATCACACACGGATCAAACTCGCACAGGACCCTTTTTCTTCACGGATTAGATTCGCAACGCATCAATGTGAACTGCCCTGATAGAACACTATGTTAGTGGAGATGACTTGCAAATTTAATCTATCGCAACGGCTTAAATTCGCAGTAGAGTTCGCAGCAGTGTGAACAAAGCCTTAAGCACAATCTGAACGTGAATCAGCAAAGCAGGCCTAAACAGGGCCATATAACACCTTAAAGTGACACTGTGGGGTTGATTTACTAAAGCTGGAGAGTGCAAAATCTGGTGCAGCTCTGCATAAAAGCCAATCAGCTTCCAGGTTTTATTGTCAAAGCTTAATTGAACAAGCTGAGGTTAGAAGCTGATTGGTTGCCACGCACAGCTGCATCAGATTTTGCTCTCTCTAGCTTTAGTAAATCAACCCCTATCAGTCACCTAAAAAATTGAAAGGCCAGTTCCCTGCAATACTAGAGCTCTTATACTACTGTACTGTCATGTAGTGACAAGGGGGTCATAAGATGGACCAGCATAACAGAGAGCACAGAAAAGAAGTGTCAACTGCTAAAGAATTCATGAATTTGATGGAGGCTGCAGCACAGGAATGGAGCTAAGGAATGGAGAGACGTGTAAGACATGCACAGCCAGATGGGTAAACACAATAGCTCTTATGTTGCACTCCACTAGCCTTTCAACTGTTCTACTAGCTTTTCAATTGCGACCAAATGGCAAACCTTTGTCCCACTTTTTACTAAAATTTTTGAAAAACTTTCTCTTTGCTCATTCCTACTTGTCTCAAACTGCACAATCCTGTCACTGTCATGACAATAGTCCTTCAGTGCACTCTTGCCTAAGCTAAAAGGTATCTTTTATGGAATATGGTGTATTGCGCTCTATATGGAAGGGGGCTTGATTGGGTTAGATTCCTCAACCTGCAAATCAAATGTTCCCCTTGATTGCAGCAGACGGAAGAGTAACACTTCCAGTTATTCCTGCAAACAAATCTTTTGTCTATACTCTCTCCTTCAGGATATTGGGTGCACAGACATAACTATGTGTAACTATGAAAAAAGCTTTTAATAAGACTCTCTGCAATAAACATTTCAGGCTACAGCTAGGCTTGAACAAGCAACTGAAAGGAACCATTTAACTGCCCCAAGTGTGGTGAAGAACCAAGAAAGCCAAATAAGGTTGCTCTTAGGACAATTACATTTTCAATTGATAAAGTTGGAATGATGCAGGGTTTAGCAGCTGTGAGGTTGCTCTAGGACATGTTGTTCTTATGTTGGTCACACTTTCACACTTGCACAGAAGGAAATGTTCAGTGTCTTCAATGAAATATGGAACAAGAATATGCTGAGTTCCAGGCACAAAATGCCAACTGTGCTGAGACAGGTTTTAAGTTTCAGACTGCAGTTCACAAATTATACAGCACACAATGGTTGCCAGCTGGAATATGTACTGAAAGCAATTCTCACCACAGTTAAATCCACTTGCTTATTCACAGTGTGAAGCCAATGTAAAACAGACAGTTTAACCATGTAGAAATTATTAAAGGACAAGTGCAATCTCTTTTTTTCTCATTTTTTGGGTATTTTTTACTCACACACGTGCAGCTCCATTCACATTTTTTTTATTTATTCATATATGTGCTTTTCCATACTTATCTCCTTTGCGCTGGTTTTCCATACACTCCTCCCAAGCCCTCCTAACATAAACCAACCTAGAATCCCTGACCCGGCTACATACTTGCCTGTGAATGACAGCCTTGGCCTCCTCTGTGGTTTACCTGCTCAGGGCCAAAATCTTCTTCAAGCCTGGCTGTGTCTGCACAGTGTTCCCTCATAGACTTACATAGAGCCATATTCAGAGTATGGCCTCATGGTTTCTAAAGTCTCTTGAAATAGAATCTAATGTATCTAGAAAACATGGTGTTGAGATCCTTAGGAGCCCCAGCCATAGTCCTTATTAGGAATGCAGTAGGAGGCTGCCAAAGGTTGGCTTAGCAGGGGGAAGTAGGATTTCATTTTAGATCTGATTTGAGCAAAAGACTTGCTTTTGCAAGACATGGTAGATAAACATGATCATGATATTTTGTGTAGGAAACGGAAGACCCTCATACAACTTTATCCCAAGTTTTTTGGATAGAATTCCAATAGTTCTAGTTGTGCCGTACCTTACATTGGTGAATGAAGTAGCCAGAGACAGCTGCATGCCAGATGGAATAAGTTGCTTTGTAAAATTCAGTTACAGTGGTTCTGGATACATGGTTGGCCATATAAAATGATAATTTGAGAACATGTAAATAGCTTCTTTTTTTTTCAAACAATACTGTACTGAGCGAGAGAACATAACCTTTGAATAATTTCCATTTTACAGAAGTTAAACACCAGTATCTGTGCAAACACAGATACCAAATAAACATTTAATTATACAAAGCAAAGAAATATTTGCATCAAAAGATGAAGCATTTGTCTAAAATGTTCTTTTCTGTTCTGCCTGTGCTAATATTCATTACATTAACCACACCTACATTTTACAACAGCGTATGGTATTTATTTTAACATGTATAATCACCAGCCATTTTAGGGTCAAATTGAACCATAAAACATGACTGTGTAATTCCTTGTGTTGACAGCAAAAAGATTAAGGAAGATGACCTCACATATATTACCACCTTGGCTGAAAGTAACCACAATAAAAGTGTTCCTTCACAGTTTTGCTTATAGGAGATTTTTTCTTGAGAAATTTGTGAGCTTTGCATTTGAACTTAAGGCCCGAGGTGACATTTTACGCTCTAGCTTAAAACAGTAGAGTGTCAAAGGATTATTCGTAACACCAAACAGCTTGCTTTGGAATTTGGAATGAAAATGAGATGAGCCAAGGATACGATGCATCATTTATGGAAATTTCCACAGCCTAATTAACTCTTCTGCAGCCAGACCCATTTCCATTTAGTAATCTATCAGCCTACAATCTTTTATTTTAATAATACTGTATAGCAGCAGTAATTGACGAAACATGTAATTCCACAATGCACTCACTTTAATATCACCACACTAAACATATAGAATGGGAACTTACATGTATTTAATACCTATCCTATGGGTCATATTACCTCCATCCAAACTCAGTATCTGCTTCCTGAAAAGGTTGAAATCATCTAAATCCTGGTGCCTGTTCAGTTCATGGCTGTGCTCACAAATATTTGATACAAATGATCTGCTGCAGCCTCTCACATTGCGATTTGCTATAAACTGCAGTCTGATCACTGGCAAGAGGAAGAAGCAATTAAATAATTCCTCCCGCCTGCAGCAGACTAAAGACATCATCTCCAACTAAGAAAAGTTGCTTCACTAACTACACTTAGCAGGTCCTGGAAGCTTCTAAACTTGAGTTTAGGAGCTTTAGGCATTTTTTTGCCAAAGCTCCTAAACTCAACTCCATAAATGCCTGTGCCCATGCACGCATAGGCATTTAGCAGAGTTAAGGAGTTGCAGAGCTGCAAAACAGTGCAAAAACGCAAACCGTGGTTTTACCACAATTTTGCTGCAATTTGCATTTTCCCATGGTCAAAACGTTCCTATCCTGAATGTGATTCTTCCGCGTTCAGGAGAGGGAGTATTAACCTCACCTAAACGCGAAAGAAGTACACGGTACAATATATATTCAATTTATATAATATAAATTTATGTTATGACATGTCAGAAATGTATTCATGCAGACTTAAAAAGTTGCTTAACCACTTCAATACCAGGCACTTACCACCCTTCCCGCCCAGACCAATTTTCAGCTTTCAGCGCTGTTGCATTCTGAACGACAATAGCGTGGTCGTGCAACACTGTACCCAAACAAAATTTTTATAATTTTTCCAACAAATAGAGCTTTGTTTTGGTGGTATTTGATCACCTCTGCATTTTTTATTTTTTGTGCTACAAATAAAAAAAGACCAAAAATTTTTGGTCACAAAATTTTGTAAATAAGTACATTTTCTCCTTCACTGATTAGCACTGATAAGGCTACATTGACGGGCACTGATGAGGCAGTACAGATTGGCACTGATCAGGTGGCACTGATAAGGTGGCACTGATGGGCACTGATGATGAGGGACATATATGCATCATTGATGGGCACTGATAGGCGGCACTGATAAGTAGCACTGACAGGCACTGATAGGTGGCACTGATATGCGGCACTGATGGGTACTCATAGGCGGCACTGATAGGTGGCACTGGGAACTGATAGGTGGCACTTGTGGTCATTAATGGGTGGCACTGATGGGTGGCACTGATAGTTGGCACAGGTGGGCACTGATAGGTGGCACTGGTGGGAACTGGTACATGGCACTGAGATATTGCACTTTTAGGGATGGCACTGGCAGGCATCACATATGAGCACAGTGCCATCCCTACAGTGCACTGTACACCCATTACCTGGTGGTCTAAGGTGGGCTCTCCCTGGTGGTCCCTGGGTGGCCTCCAGATCATCTCCATAGTGGTCCCTTGGCGACCTCCTGATGGTGTCCCTGGGTTGGCTCCCTGGTGGTCCAGTGCGGCGATCCTAGGGGGGGCTGCACTGATAAATGTTCAATGCAGACCCCCTGTCAGAAGAGCAGCCGATCGGTTCTCCTCTACTCACGTCTGCAGACGCGAGTAGAGGAAAAGCCAAAAAACGGCTCTTCCTGTTTACACTGTGACCAGCTGTGATTGGTCATGGCTGATCACGTGGTAAAGAGCTTCCGATGGAAGCTCTTTACCGAGATCGTTAATGAGAGGGGTCAGATTGACCCACCGCACCACTGATCGCCCCGATGCGTGCCCCCGCGGGCGGGCGATCATGGGTTATCCTGAGGACATCAATAAATGCCCAGTCAGGATAAACTGAACCACTGCCCGGCTGTCATTTGTCTATAGGCCGGGCAGGAAGTGGTTAAAGTGCATGTAAACCCTAACACCCAGTGAAGTGAACAGCCTCAGATGATACACAGATTAAACAAATCTCCCTACATAAGTTTTACATGTATATCTGCTGTCAGCTTGCTATAGTCTTTAAAAAGTGCTCATCGTGTTAGAAATTTTCTCTTCCTGTTCAGCACTGGGAGTGGATTCTTGGCATACACTGTGTGACAGCTGATTGGAGGAAGAGCACACAGCCCCACTCCACATAGGCAGAGGAAGAAGGAATGTGCTGTGAATAGATCAGCTCTCTGCTAATCTATTTATAGCATCCACCCTGACACAAATTTCAGGCTGGTTTTATCTTGGTTGTCGGAGAACTTGTCAGAAGTTGTCATGCTGATAACAGAAGAACAAAGCAGCAGAAGCACACAGGACTTAGGGCTATGGAGAGAGATAAGAAAACACAGCAGATATAAGTGCTTAGGTCAAATTTCATGAATCAGGTTTTCATCCACTTTAAGGGTCCATTCTAAAGAAAATGCCAACCAATTATTGGGGTAAATTTACTAAAACTGGAGAGTGCAAATTATGGTGCAGCTGTGCATGATAGCCAATCAACTTCTAACTTCAGCTTGTTCAATTAATCTTTGACAAAAAAAAAAACTGAAAGCGGATTAGTTTCTATGCAGAGCTACACCAAATGTTGCACTCTCCAGTTTTAATAAATCAACCCCATTGAGTTTCTAAAGCTATTCACAAAGACTTACCTTAATCTGAGTTTTGTGTAATTCACCACATTGAAAATTCATACAGTTTATGGTTGATTTAATAAAATTGGAGAGTCAAAATCTGGTGCAGCTATGCATGGTAGCCAATTAGGCTTCTAACTTCAGCTTGTTTGATTAAGCTTTGACCAAAAAACTGGAAGCTGATTGATTTCTACACAAAGCTGCACTAAGTTTTGCACAGTTCAGTTTTTGTAAATCAATCCTATGCAATAATAAATATAGAAAACAAGCCAAATGTCAACCAAACTTACACAACTTTTCACACTCTCACAAATTTCCACCATGAGCTATTTTTACACTCAACTTTGCCAACTTTGTCCCAGCTTCCTCAAATGCCAAAAACACTTGGTTTTACTGGATATATTACTTTTTCACAGTTGAATACAAATAATTCCTCACCAGCTCAGCTTTGCCTAAACCCTCCCAGGCTCCCAACACATCAAGCAACACTAAATCACCCTTCCACCTAATCTCTCAACCTCTTCACTCCTCTTTTCCTATCTTTCCCTGATATTTGCCCCTCTGTCTCTCATACTCCTTCCCCCCCAACTCTACCCACCGATTAGTGTATCCCCCCCGCTAAATCGTATTACGTAACCCATCATACCAATAGAACCACCACTATCTCATCTCCAAATCCCTATATCCTGCCCTTCCCCTCAACTTACTATAGTTCTACTACACTTAATTACACACTTGTTTCCCTCTCTCCACGCGGAACCAGGCCTTGCCTGCTACAACCCAGTGTTGCCAACCTACCAGATTGAAATTTACTGGCACAACACCCAAAATTTACTGACACAACCAAGTTTTTACTGGCATTTTATAAAAGTTACAAAAATTACAGTTTTCAGTGCAAATTTCAGTATTTAGGCTACAAGCAAGTACACTGTGCAAATAGCAATGTGATTTCAAGTAGATAGCAAGGTAAAAAAACATATTTCTGTTATTTTATAATATAATAAGGGCAGATTATTTAGTCCATACGTTTTGTCACCTATGTCAAATTGTAGAGATTTCCCCTTAATTTCTGTTCCATAACCACCACAGAAAGTGAGGTGAAATCCCTGGTAGCCACTAGGATCACCAGAATTTATGTCCCCACTTCTAAAGACTTCCTGTCTCCATCACCTCCTGTTTTTATTTTTCCAGCCTCCATCCCTCCATCACACCTCATCTCCATCACACCATCCCCCTGTCTCCACCCCCCATCACTTCCTGTCACCATCCCTCCATCTCCATCACACCATCCCCCTGTCTCCACCCCCCATCACTTCCTGTCACCATCCCTCCATCTCCATCACACCATCCCCATCACCTCCTGTTTTTATCCCTCCAGCCTCCATCCCTGCATCACCCCTCATCTCCATCACACCATCCCCCTGTCTCCATCCCTCCATCACCTCTTGTCTCCATCACACAATCCCCCATCACTTCCTATCACCATCCCTCCATCTCCATCACACCATCCCCATCACACCATCCTGTTTCCATTACACCACCCTTCCATTACCTCCTGCCACTTATCCAGTGCACACTGCACTCATACAGTGCACACTCACACTAAGAGAGAGAGACTCCTGCAGCCTGGCTCGCGGCTGTCTGTTAGAGTGAGCAGAGACAGTGTGGGTGTCAAACAGTCACACACTCACTGTCCCGACTCTTTTTGGCTGGCTTGAAGAGGAAGCGTACTGCCCTCACCACTGTCACCAGGAGGGCTGCAGGGTCAGCCAGAGCAGGGAGGCAGGCAGGAATCGGGAGGATCTATCCATCCATCCAGAGCATCTGCTCCGGTCAGGTGCTGGCTGGCGGTGGTGTGGTGGGAAAATACAGTAACTTCATTTGAGGGTGGATGGGCTGGGCAGAGGCACTAGCTGGCAGCAGGAGGAGTGGTCGTCCAACTCGTCTCAGGATCAGGATCGGATCTTCTCACTCGCCGCTCGGGGATTTCCGTAATGGCACATGTGCAGCTCTGACCGGAGCCGATGGCCGCTGTTTTTACTGGCACTTTTTGGCTGCTACGCACTTTTACGGACACCCGGGGAAACTGCCCTGTTTTTACGGACTGACTGTACATTTACGGGCGGTTGGCAACACTGCTACAACCCTGGCAAACGCCATAAGTCTCCAGAGACACAGCCGTACTCCTGAGCGAGTGTTTTGTAAAACGAAATTCTTGCAAGACTTCACCCTCTACAAATCTGCCCTTTTCAAATACAACTCCTGCCTCCATTCTGCTAGACAAACCTACTACACCACTCTCATCAACGCCCTCTCACCCAATCTTTGTCAACTCTTTTCTACCCTTAATTTTCCTCCCACTAACTTACACTGAGCAAAATTATAAACACAACACTTTTGTGTTTCCCCCTATTTATCATGAACTGAACGCAAAGATCTATGACTTTTTCTATGTACACAAAAAGCCTATTTCTCTCAAATATTGTTCACAAATCTGTCTAAATCTTTGTTAGTGAGCACTTCTCCTTTGCTGAGAAAATCCATCCACCTCACAGGTGTGGCATATCAAGATACTGATTAGACAGCATGATTATTGTACAGGTGTGCCTTAGGCTGGTCACAATAAAAGGCCACTTTAAAATGTGTAGTTTTATCACACAGCACAATGCCACAGATGTTACAAGTTTTGAGGGAGCATGCAATTGGCATGCTGACTGCAGGAATGTCCACCAGATCTGTTGCCCTTGAATTTAATATTAATTTCTCTACCACAAACCAGAGAATTTAGCAGTACATCCAAACGGCCTCACAACCGCAGACCACGTGTAACCCCACCACACCACGACCTCCACATCCCACATCTTCATCTCCAAGATCGTCTGAGACCAGCCACCTGGGCAGCTGCTGCAACAATCGGTTTGCATAACCAATGAATTTCTGCACAAACTATCAGAAACCACCTCAGGGAAGCTCACCTGCCTGCTCATCTTCCTCATCGGGGTCTCAACTTGACTGCAGTTCGTCATTGTAACCAAGTTGAGTAGGCAAATGCTCACATTTGATGGCGTCTGGCACTTTGGAGAGGTGTTCTCTTCACGGATGAATCCCGGTTTTCACTGTACAGGGCAGATGGCAGGCAAAGTGTATGGCGTTGTGTGAGTGAGCAGTTTGCTGATGTCAACATTGTGGATCGAGTGGCCCATGGTGGCGGTGGGGTAATGGTATGGGCAGGCGTATGCTATGGACAATGAACACAGGTGCATTTTATTGATGGCATTTTGAATGCACAGAGATACAGTGACGAGATCCTGAGGCCCATTGTTGTGCCATTCATCCACGACCAATTTTGCAGCATGAAAACATCCCAGTTCTTGCATAGCCAGCATACTTACTGGACATGTCACCCAGTGAGCATGTTTGGGATGCTTTGGATTGGTGTATACAACAGCGCGTTCCAGTTCCTGCCAATATCCAGCAACTTCACACAGCCATTGAAGAGGAATGGACCAACATTCCACAGGCCACAATCAACAACCTGATCAACTCTATGCAAAGGAGATGTGCTGCACTGTGTGAGGCAAATGGTGGTCACACCATATATTGACTGGTTTTAGGACCCCCGGACCCTGTCTAATCAGCATCTTGATATGCCACACCTGTGAGATGGATGGATTATCTCGGCAAAGGAGAAGTACTCACTAACACAGATTTAGACAGATTTGTGAACAATATTTGAGAGAAATAGGCTTTTTGTGTACATAGAAAAAGTCGTAGAACTTTGAGTTCAGCTCATGATAAATGGGGCAAACACAAATGTGTTACGTTTATAATTTTGCTCAGTGTACGTACTGCAAGAGATAGTTGTTCCTGGCGCAAAGTAGATGCTTTATTAAGAACTCTGAGTGCGTAGCCTGTTTACCAGCATGGCCATCTCTTTTTTCTGGTGATGTCACTTCTGCAGAGGCAGGGAGAGGGAAGAGTCAGCCGCTCTGGGCGAGCATACATTCTCCTTCCAGCGGAATAGAAACCCCAAGTGTGTCCTGAGCTACGATTGGCCAGGCAGTCCTAAGACTCCCTGGCCAATAGGGACTATCTGATTGGCGGTAGGATGAGGCAGAATAGAAAATATTAATTCGCTAGTGTCATGCAACAGGGTGGGATCAGGGCGCACCCTGTTTTGAAGCCTATTAGAGCCTCCTCCCACATACACCCCCCCATTGGAATCCATAGTCTGGCGCCGTGATATATAGGTCAGGGGGCCAGACGCGTGGATGGGGGGGTGGCGCCCCTGCACCTCTTATGAAGCGGCCACCACTGGCTTTGAATAAACAGAAGCCTAACTCCTCATTTTATAGAATATGTAATTCTAACAACATATCAGAAGAAAAGAGTAATGCCTTCACCAAAGACAAAAATGAAACCATCAAGCTCTGCCAGTAAATGCTGTAATATTGAGAGTAATACTGATCCTGGTGTGTGGGTGTGAGTGTTATTCAAAATCATTGATTCAGGTGGAGTGTGCATATCTCGTAGATTTAAAAAAAACTCTCTTAATGATCATTACTAGAAAACATTCATTCCGATGAGTCATTTTATTTGTTTTAAAAGTCTAGATAACAGGTGCTCAACATTTTATATGCTTTGGCTCAGTCTATTTTCTGGGAAACCCTTAATCATCAGTTTGCACAAAGTAGGGACCTCTAAAACTGTGATTCTCAGTAAATCCTATTGAATAAATATAAAGATAACTCTACGCCCCAAAATTTAATGGGGGTCTCTATTGGGGTCCTGACACTAAGCTTGTGCACCTTCCTCTTCCCCTGCTGCCAATCAAAGCCAGTGAAAAGGGAGCGGGGGCAGGGCCGAGCCCCGCTGTCTGTATCAATGGACACAGCAGCAGGCTTGGGAGTAAGCATGCATGTGTGCCCCCATGGGGAGTGGCTTCCCGTGGGGGCAATAGACAGAGAGGAGGGGCCAGGGGCACTGGCAGGGGACCAGAGAAGAGGAGGTTTGTGGCTGCTCTGTGCAAATCCTTTACACAGAGCAGGTAATTATAGACATGTTTGTTTGTTTGTTTGTTTGTTTTTAAATTGTACCTTTACAATCTCTTTAAAATAAAACTATAGGCAAAACTTTTTTTTTTCATTATGGATAGAGTAAGGGAGGGATATAGCCCCATGTCAGTTTTTTGCCATCCGTGTTCCATTGGGGAGATTTACCTTTGCTTCCTGCCCTGTAGCCAAAACAGGAAGTGAGAGGAAACCCCTGCAAATTAAGGGAAACCCTTGGTACCCCCTAAGTCACCATAACTAGTGTCCCCATTGAAAGATTATACCTCTATAACTTTTCTGGGGACAGCCCAAAATTTAGAATTTTCTTTTACTTTTTCTTTCAATGATAATGGTAAACTAGGCCACGTAGAGAGGGTGGATGTCACCAATGGGGGCAGAGACAACAATAAAAATCCAATAGGTGTTCTAATCCAGGGCCGTCTTACTTAGAGGGCACACCTGGGCACAGCCCAGGGGCCCCAGGAGCACATGGGGCCCCATGAGGGCTGGTCAGATCTAGGGTAGGGTGACCTCCAGTGTGACCATAGATCCAGCACAGACAGTGATTGGGGGGGGCAAGTTGGGGGCTATGGCTGCAGTGAGAGTGAGTAGAGCTGTCAAATTGAAGCTCTGATGTCGGGATGGGAGGGGCCAATATGTGTAGCCCTGCCCCATTTGTCAGATAGCCCAGTGCAGAGACAAACAGCCGAGTTTTTGGCAGAACACTTGCCTTTATACATTGCGGGCAGTAAGAACAGCAACAGCAGGGGGTCCAGCAACAGACAAGCATTTCTCTCCGTCTGCCTTTCTGCTGCATTAGCAGACGATCCACAGCCTCCTGTCATGCTCTCCCTGCATGGCTCTGATGTCAGCTCTTCTTCCCTGCATTACCTTCTATCAACCTCGTAGGTTTTGTTACCCCACCCCCTTCCAGATACTTGTTCTGCTCACATTCTCCCTTCTTGGACTGTGCCCAGGTCAGTCTCCATGCAGCGACAGTCACTCCTGTACTTTTCTCCCATCCAATCTATCCTGTCTTCCTCCAACTCACTGCCCCCAGCCTGTGTATTCTTTTCTGCTCTACCCCCTCCAGCTCTACCCCCTGACACAGTCACAGTCAATCACCTACATTCAGGTCTTCTATCTTATCTTATCCAGCATGGCTTCTCACTCCTCTCTTCTAGTCTCATTCCTCCTCCCTATCTAATGTAACTTCTACTCCCTCTCTACACCAACATCACCCCTTACACACTCAGCCCCCTCTACACTAACATCACCCCTTACACACTCAGCCCCCTCTACACTAACATCACCCCTTACACACTCAGTCCCCTCTACAATAATATCACCCCTTACACACTCAGTCCCCTCTACACTAACATCACCCCTTACACACTCAGTGCCCTCTACAGATCTATGTATAACTGCTTAGCCACTTTTATTTAACCCTTTACTAACTGATCTGGTTAATGTGTCACATTTTCTATTACCTATAACTTAGATCTGTCATTACAGGATTCTGAGTCTGAGCGCTAGTCCAATTGTATCCATAACTTCAGGTCAGTCCTATTCCCTTACCTATAATAATCTTCAGGCTGGGTTCACACTTGCGCAATCACAAACATCGCATGTGATCCACACCACATTGCTGTGCACATCACATGCAATGTCTGTGCAACTGTATGGCTGAAATCCCACCACAATTATACCAAAATGGTGCAAGACTCTTTTTTTGGTCTGCACAGGAATCGGAACGCATGGGTGTGAACACCCATGCCATCCGATTCCTGTAGCATTTCACAGTTCGCACTGCGATCTGAGAACCAATCTGGGGGTGTCATTCATCTATTCTAGTGGTTCTCAACCCTGACCTCAAGTACCCCCAACAGGCCATGTTTTCAGGTTTTCCTTTATCTTGCACAGGTGCTTTAAATCAAAGTCAATGGCCTGGTATTTTGGACAGCTATTTTATCTAAGAGAAATTCCCAAAACATGGCCTGTTAGGGGTACTTAAGGACAGGGTTGAGA
The DNA here is from genome assembly GCA_018402905.1 of Glandirana rugosa. Taxonomy (NCBI): domain Eukaryota; kingdom Metazoa; phylum Chordata; class Amphibia; order Anura; family Ranidae; genus Glandirana; species Glandirana rugosa. The sequence goes on from BLSH010416934.1 coordinate 581,324, forward strand.
ACCACTGATCTATTCAACAGAGTTGTTAAAAATGCTTAAAAGTAGTAAAAGAAAAAAAAAGGGGACTCGTTCACACATGTTCTCTGGCCATGTGGATGAGTTGTTTCTCATGCAGCCAGAGCCACAAAATGCTGTATCACCTCCCCACAATCCCATGCATTGCACGTGGTTGCAGGGTAGTTACAGCACAGATCTATCAAATCTAATAAACAAATCTAATAACAAATCGAAAAAAAATAATAATCAAATAAATCTATCAACTATTTATACATTAATTCTTGAGAGTAGGTGTGAAAATTGGGACAGGCTTGCAGGGGCCCCAGTGCATTACTTTCCCCAGGGGCCTATGATGCTGTTAAGATGGCCCTGTTCTAATCCCTCTCCACTGTATTCAGAAGTAAAAAAGATTAAAATTAAGAGTAAAAAAGATAAAAATACATGTTTGCCCTTAGTTATACATTAACTATGAAAAATGGAACGGCTATTTAGAAAAAGTATATTGCTATATTATGTGACATGTCAGGTTTTTATTATGTAGACTTAGTAAAGAAGTTAGTGGCTACAGTGATTCTCACTGTCTTTTGGGTCCTGAACGCTACTCAGAAAACACGTTGCATTTTTTCCAATGAATACAAAGCTCTGCCCCTCCTCTCAACTTTGTCCACACTTTGCATTCATTAAAAAAAATACAAGGCATTCTCTGAATTGTGCCCAGGGATCAGCAAGGTGTCCCCACATGGACATTGGTATCCGCGGTCGGTCTTTGCAGTGTCCGCCGCTGACTTTTTTTTTTACTAACTTTTTGAGTCACTGGCTGCTGTCCGCTGAGTCTCCTCCTGTACACAATGCATGTATGATTGTAATTTTAGATCCAGCTGGCGCGGCGCTGTGCGCGGAGTGATCTGTTGGAGGGAGGGACTGGGACGCATGTGCAGGGGCTGCCCTGGCAGCGCGGGAGAATAGGAAGCTGAAGGAGTGCACTGTGGAGTACTGTACTACAGACAGAGCAGTGCAGGGTGATATCATGATCTGTCAGTGCAGCGATCCCCCCCCCCCCAGCGCCAGAGAAGAAGACAGCCAACGAACCGAGGAGGAGGAGCAAGGCAGGGAAATGCTGGAGTCTGGACTCACTGACCAACTCCATTAGAGCATTTATCAGGTAAAGACTATAGGAAATTACATATAGCTGATTGACACAGGACTTCAGTTTTAACATACTTTTTGCTGGTTGCTCTAAGGTGGATCTATGGGGACCCGGCCTTCTAAGGGGGATCTATGGGACCCTGGCCTGCTAAGGGGGATGTAGGGAACCCTGGCCTGCTAAGGGGGATCTAGGGGACCCTGGCCTGCTAAGGGGTAACTATGGAGACCCTGGCCTGCTAAGGGGGATCTATGGAGACCCTGGCCTGCTAAGGGGGATCTAGGGGACCCTGGCCTGCTAAGGGGGATCTAGGGGACCCTGGCCTGCTAAGGGGGAGTCTATGGGGATCCTGACCTATTAAGAGGGATCTGTGGGGACCCTGGCCTGCTAAGGGGGATCTATGGGGACCTTGGCTTGCTAAGGGGGATTTATGTGGACCCTGGCCTGCTAAGGGGGATCTAGAGGACCCTGGCCTGCTAAGGGGGATTATGGAGACCCAGGCCTGCTAAGGGGGATCTATGGGGACCCTGGTCTGCTAAGGGGGAT
>BLSH010416934.1:584880-605426 GCA_018402905.1 Glandirana rugosa
CACTATATCATCATCCCTATGCATCTCTCTGGATGAACCAATTTGCTGTGGGAATAACTTGAATTATAATTATTAATCCTCATCCCTACTACTATATCACTACACCCCTTCCCAAAAGCATAACGATAGCCCAGGCTTGGAATACAGGTTGAAAGGAATAAAAACTTTACTTGCAAACCTTCAGCGACATACCATCCAACATGAGAGGAGGGTGCCGGTACTTCACAATACTCCTACCTTTACACACTTTACAGGGTTCTAAATAAATACCTCCAAATGAGAGACCCACATCCACACAGTTAACCACGGTTCAACTAACACACACTTTCAACTAGGGGGATACAGTCCAGGTCCCACCTTCTCCATTAGGGAGTAATACAAATTCTCCCCCCAAGAGGGGTGCACAGCCCAGTACGCTGACAGGGCACAGACAAGAAGAGAACATCTACTACTTCATTGCTTGCTGAAAGGGACCAGAATGGTGACAGATCCAACCGGGACAGGAGCTTTTGGAGGGGACTATGGGCTAGCCTTCTGCCCACTGATTATGGACCATGGAGGAGACCAGGGATTTTGTCTGCTTCTCCCACGGTTGGGTCTGTCACACTCTACTTCTCAAATATGAGTGGCAGGAAAAAGTCACCATATAACCTTGAGGAGCTATAGCTTTATAGGCCACAGTGCACACTTCAGTGTCCCCTTGATGCCCTACACATTTGATGGCCTCCTTTGCTGCTCCTCAACATAGTAGTAAAATGTAGAGAAAAAAAACGACTGGATGACATGGCTAAGAAAGAAAGACGCTAATGATTGGTAATTCCACCCTATGTGTACCCTCTGCAGTTGCTTCAAAAAGTGCAGTCAATATACACCAGTCTAGCTGATTCCATACTCTGCTGGGGATGCTTCTTAGTCCATTTCCCTAAACCACTGCGACAATCAATAACCCTGACTATAGGGTTAGGGAACTCTTTATACTATTATAGTAAACAGCAATACAGTCACCGAAATGATGGAGACTTTACAGCTGCACAAACATATAGGTACTGAGGAAGGGGGCATAGTAAAAGGTAGGGTCCTTTATTGTAATACCTAGCCATAACTGCAATTGCCATGACCCCTTTTACTATACCACTGACCCACTCAAAAACAAAAGGATTCAGAGTTTTATGGCTGAAGAACATGCTTTGTCATATGAGAGCTCTGGGGGTGTGATGAGGGTTGAGCTCTACAGTCTTCTAGTCAAAGCCATGTAGTAGAAACCAGAAAAAGACGTTATCTACGCCAATTACAGCAAGCTGCTGCCAAAATCAATTTGCTAAATATATTTCCCTATGAAAGTAGTAAAAAAAAACTGAGAAAGAGCGTGTAATCCCATAATAGCACTATCAATCCATTCTACTCAAAAGCACTTTCAACTGGCATTTCACACACTATCCACAACCCAATTACCTCTGCAACTGCGTGCTATTAATTTTGCCTAATTAGCTTACTGTTATTGCTTTTTATGCACATTCCTATATGTGGGAATGAGACAGATGCCAGTAAAATATTCTTTTTTATTCATTCTATCTTTCCTATAAACACTGCCACTGAATGAACAAACTGCCACATCTATACCTCCATGGATAAACACTTACAAAAGTTATGTTAACCATATGGTTCCTTGCTATAAACAGAATATATAGACTTATGCAGGATAAAAGTAAATCAATACAGTTCTCTCCAAATGAGACAACACACTCCAGAATTCAATAATCTGTATAGAAGCAAATCAAAACTAAAGTAAAAGAAACTACAAGTTCTGTCACAAGCCTTCATCATGCAGTATATTTTTAAATCCATGTATATATTCCTACTAAATTTATCCAAAGCAACCTCTACAAATTAACAACCCACTTTACTGTAATAAACAATGCTGCAATAAAATACAATGCAAGGCTGAAAACCAGTAAACTTAAACTGTTCATGTAAAAGAATCTGTAAGTATTCTACCAATCTACATACCCAATGAACAGCAAGGAAGATCAATCCTTGTCACTTATATCAGATGAAATCTGCGAAAATTGCTCATTTCCGTGCAAGAAAAGTTGATGTTCAAGAAAGATCCTTTCCACCATAGCTGCAGAACATTTTATATTTCACTATTTTAAACTTTTACACTTACAAGCTTTAATAGAAATTCAAATTCAATTTGAACAAAATTACTCATGCTGACTCACCAACCACCACATCCTCTTGCTGAATTCTTGTCATAGTTGTGACGGTGACTGGCCAAATTCACAGGGCTTTTGGATCTCTGATGACACATTTACAGTAACAGAAAACGGACCAAGGCATGGGGAGGGCTTGAAGCACCCGACGATTCTTCATAAAGAGAGATCCTGGGAAGATGCCCTAGAAGGGTCTAATAATATATGCAACATGTGAATTACACATTTTTTTTACTCATTTATTTTGAAATCTACATTTCACATCTACAGTGTGTTAAATGGCTTCATATTATAATATAACATTCAATATAAAACATAGGTAGCTGTGTACAGCAAAATGCTTCTTGCATTTTCATTTTTATTTAAAATGCCCAATAACAATTTTGAATGTTGATAACTGAAAAGGGATAATGGGCATTGCAGCTATGAGCCAGTAGTTTTTAGCTCTGCTATAATGAAGACTCCAAATAAGTGCTAACGTTTTAAATGTACTCCATAAGGGTCCATTCACATCAGTGTGTTGGAAAATGTATATGCATTTTGTTAAAAATGAATTATGTGTTTAATGAGGAGCGGTAAAATTTAAACAAGTTGTTTTTTGTGGTTTTTTACATTAATATTTCCTCCTTTTATTTTTTCAATGCCCTGCTTGTAAGGCCCGATCAGACCTTGTGTAGCAGGAACGAGTGTCCCGCTCACAATTTTTAGGCCTTATGCACACTTGAGCTCAAAAACACTGCTTTTAAAGGTAAAAGTTCTTTGCCTCTCTGCAGGAGCGTTTAGAGACAGAAAAAATCCCCATCGCATGTGCATTTAGGATAGGAGCTTTTGAGCATAAGAAACCGCCTGACATGCCGAAACGCGGGTAAACGTGTCTAAATGCGTGTTAATGCTATGGGCTTTTAGCGTTTTTTTCATTTCAATGGCCAAAATGCATGAATATTCCGGCCAATGAAATGAATAAATGCCCAATAGCTTAGGAGTGTTTTTGCAGCTGCTTTTCTCCTGCAAGGAGAAAAGCATTTAGAAGATTTAGAAAATCCCCAGTGTACATGAGGCCTTAAAGTGTAATTTACATGTGGAAAGGCACGTTGCACAAAGGGCAGCTCATTCACTTCAATTGGCTGCCCTATGTGCGTTTGTCGTCCAAAAGAAGCTCCTGCTCCTTTTTGGGCCACAAGCTTAGCTCAATATCACAATCACCGCAGAATTGCACCGCGTTTGGCGTGCCATTAAGAATAATGACACCCAAACGCACATCCTGCCACAAATTGGAATAACTGTATGTGCACCCAGGTCTGAATATTTGAAATTATGTGAATGTGATTGAAAATGTACTATTTAAACCGTGCATTGCATTTTTAGTGCGTGTTCAGTGCATTACCATGAACTATAATAACAGCAAACAAAAAGATGCCCCAAGCAGGATCTTTCAAAAACACAACTATAAAGTAATGCAATAATGTAAAGATCTTGACAAATATAATGGAAACTATTTTCTCTGCATTTTTTTGGGGTTCTGTAAACACTTTTAGTACAGTCACAATGTGATGGTGTGAATTTTCTGCAGAGGCGGCAGAAAATTAGCTTGACGTTTTTGTTCATAGTCATTTAGTACAATATACTGTAAGGTTAGTAGTAATAAGGAGGGTTATTGTTGACCTCTAAGCTTATGTTTTCAATCTATAAAACGATGTACCATCATCATGAAGTCATTACTATTTAAGCTGCACGCCAGACAGATATTAAAAAACAATTTTTATATACTGTACATAACATAAAATATTTTTGAAATTCATTAAGGGACAATTCTAATACAGTCAGGTTATGCTGCCACTTACAGAAGTTGAAACATTGGCAAACAAAAAACATTGTGTTAGCCAGCCTCTGAATAACATCTCCACTACCCATCATGCCTAAGTTTTGTGAGAAGGCAGTACATGAGGCCAATAATACAGAGGGACAGAACCTGTGTCCCTCAATTGACATCAAGAAAAAGATTTTACAGTAAACACAAAAAAAATATTTTCCATTGATGGGCACAGTGGGATTGATTTACTAAAACTGGAGTGTGCAAAATGTAGTCCAGCTGTGCATGGTAGCCAATCAGCTTCTAACTTCAGCTTGTTCAGCTTTAGTAACAAAACCTGAAAGTTGATTGTTTTCTATGCAGAGCTGTACCAGATTTTGCACTCTCCGGTTTTAATAAATCAATCCCAATGGGACACAATAAAGCCCAAATAAAGAGAGGGCAATTCAAGACAGAGGAACTGCCACAACAAAGGGAAGAGCACTGAAAATCAGCCGGGTGTTCCAGACCAGAAGAGAGTGTTGTCAAAACCATAGACCACATAGGTCCCATCCAGTGAACCTGGAGGAACAACCAAAGATTCACCAAAAACAGACGGAAAACACACTACCTGAACAGGAAGGAAATGTGGTTAAGAAAAAAAAAATAATATGCCACAACTCTGGATAAACAAGTCCTTAAGGTCCAAAATGGAGAGAAAGCCGGTCACTGCAGGAGGCTTAAGCCTAGCATTCCTAACCCTTAACTTCACAGAAAAGAAGGACCATGATAATGAAAGAGGTTGCCTGATCAGACAACCAATTTTGCAATGAGATAGCCATAGGTGTGACACTCCTCACAATATAGCCTACCGATGGTTAAAAGGGAATGACCTCCAAAGCTGTTAGAAACAGAGATACTTAGGTGATAGGGACACCCTCACAAGGGAAAGGCAGAGATGAAGGTATACAGAACTCCAGGTTGGTGTGCAACAACAGCAGGATGAGAAGAAAGAGAAGGGATTCTTTCAACCAAAGAACCAGAGATGTTGCTAGGGTGTGATAGACCACATTGTAACAAGTTACCTATAGTAACATTCTAAAAATCAAGCAATCCCTGAGGAGATTAGGACACTGTGGAGCAAGGGGTATAAATACAATTGCTACTACCAAGAACTTTTGTAAACTGTAGTTGGAGCCAAACAAGTCTTGTCTGCTCACTGTCCAGGGGAATACATGACTTTCCAGTGATAAATACTTCCCTACAAGCAGGAAAAGAGGGGCATTCAAGTGCTGAATGTAGAGATCATCCGTTAAGAAGCACCTGAATGCCATTCATTGGCTTTAGGAAAGAGACAGTACAGTCATGAACAATGCACTCTGCAATGTTTAGTATATACATGCTCCTACTGCTGAAGTAGAAAGGTTTTTTTGGCTCCTTCCATTGATCTCATGCATTAAGGCAGGAGCACACATTGTTAATGACGGTTTTAAGAGCAGGTCCAAAGAGGTGTTTTCCTCTGAAGGATAACTGAATCAGATTTTACCTGGACATATTATTGGCGTCCTAGGCATGAAGCCAAAGTGCCCTACATATGTGAATGGACATTAACGCCATGCATGATACAAGCTTAGATGCTTGCAACAATCTGCTACAGCTAAAGTGCAAAGCTCCAGACAATTACCTCATCTGTTTAGTAAAAAACAAGGCCCTCTCGAAGGGATTAAACTCAAATCACAGTTTCCCAAATCAAGGATACCACCAAGACAGACAGGAGAATCATGGCAGATAATTTAAACTGGGGAACAATGTAGGGAATATGACTACCTGTTAGTAAAATTCCAAAAAGGAAGCACGTGTTTAACCTGTTTGGAAGTATGCCTGTTAAAGTTGATTGCTGGAGCAACTACAGTAGGAAGAGGACACCTAGCAATAACCTCTCTCTCAAGAAGGAAACTTAGCCACACATTTTCTGGAGGAATCTATGTCTTCCTTGTTCCCATAGAGCAATGACTAAAACAGTGGGGGGGTAACAGAAAGGATTTTGCAGCTGTGGGAGCTTTAAAAGATTCTAGGCCTGAAGCAGTAGGCTGATCCACAGAATGCAGGGTACCATGCACTGCATCAATCAGATAAGAAACAACCCCTTTTAAATCTGGGCCATCTGTGGGTAGCACAAAACAGCCTCTCCATGAGTAGAACATGAGGGCTCTGAACCTCAATCAGAAATGGTAACAGGGGCCTCTGACATGTTTTGCGTTGAAGACTCAGTGGGGTCAGAGCTAGACTCTGCTGAGAATGGTGACGTTGATCCCTTCCAAGGCAAACCAGGTAAATGCTCAGAATAGTAAAAAAGTATGGACTAAGGTCACCTGCTGCAGCGGGATTTCTGTGCATCTTAGTGAAGACATATGGCACAGCAATGCAGAAAAAAGTAGACCCATAATAAGGCCTTGTGTACTCACAAGTCCAAGCAGCAGTTACTATTAAGGGTTGCAGGGGGTCAGAGGTGACCAAGTCAATGTAGGTGAGCAATGAAACAAGACCAGAGACTGGATAATCCATGTGGAGCTTTAGGAGCAGGGGCAGCGGTGGGGTGGTGCTTCTTCTAGGCTGAAATGGCAGGTGAAAGCTGTGCCACAGCTCTGGACCCATGAAGTGCACTAACATGGTACACAAAGATCTGGGAAGCTACAGAATGCAAATATCAGTGTCTGAAGGTCGCAAGAAATATGAATAAAAGCCAAATTATAGCCAAAACTTTTTTTTTTAACTCAAGTTTTTATTGTGGTCTGTGACCCCATTGTAGAGATTTTGCCTTACTTTTTTGTATGAAAATCCCTTACTGAAGTAGAGGTTGAGGATCCGCTCTACCCTCAAGAGGAGTACCTGGACCGTAAAACTGGCTGCATATAATTACAAAACCTTTTGCAGGTCAAAAAGCTTCTATATATGTGTTTCAACTGTAAATTTAACTGCTAGCCTGGATAACTATAACAGATGGCTCGTTTAAAATGCAGACACCACGGTTTCACTTTATTATTCATAGGTATTTTTTTAAGTTTCTCATTCGTTTATTCTCAGGGATCAATTTTACATTAGAGCAGCAATCGATTCAAAAACAGTTTACAAATTATATTTGCAATACTTCTAAATAATGTGGAGTCACATTATTCTAACAGAAAGTGTCACACATAAAACAGGGACTTTTTATTATTACAGATTTCTACAACTGCACTTCTAATATATCTCATACTCTAATAAATGAGCCATGACTGTTACATTTGTGAAAACAGGACAGACATTACAAATATAACAGACACAAAAATAATGAATCAGCACAGATGTGCAATAACAGAACACGAAAAGGATAAATAGAGCACATACTGTATGTGGAACATAATTTCTCAAAAGCAGACTAATCTGTAAAAGATATACACTATATTGTCAAAAGTATTGGGGCGCCTGCCATTACACGCATATGAACTTTAATTGCATTCCAATTTTAGTCTGTAGGGTTCAATACTGACTTGGCCCATCCTTTGCAACTATACCAGCTTCAACTCTTCTGGGAAGGCTGTCCACAAGGTTTAGGAGTGTCTCTATGGGAATGTTTGACCATTCTTCCAGAAGCACATTTGTGAGGTCAGACACAGATGTTGGACGAAAAGGACTGGCTCGCAGTCTCCACTGTAATTCATCCCAAAGGTTTTCTATCAGGTTGAGGTCAGGACTCTGTGCAGGCCAGTCAAGCTCCTCCACTCCAAACTCGCTCATCTATGTCTTTATGGACCTTGCTTTGTGCACTGGTGTGCAGTCATGTTGGAACAGGAAGGGGCCATCCCCAAACTGTTCCCACAAAGTTGGGAACATTAAATTGTCCAAAATGTCTTGGCATGCCGACGCACTGAAACTAAGGGGCCAAGCTCAAACCCTGAAAACAACCCCACAACATAATCCCCCCTCCACCAAATTATTTGGACCAGTGAACAAAGCCAGATCTATAAAGACATGGAAGGGCGAGTTTGGGGTGGAGGAACTTGACTGGCCTGTGCAGAGTCCTCACCTCAACCCAATAGAACACCTTTGAGATGCCTGACCTCACAAATGCGCTTCTGGAAGAATGGTCAAGCATTCCCAAAGACACACTCCTAAACCCTGTGGGCAGCCTTCTCAGAAGAGTTGAAGCTATTATAGCTGCCAACTTAATAATGAAGATATAGCCTAGCTGATATGCGCCTGGTGTCAGCCGGCTTTTTAAATGCTTTTTAATGTTTTGAAATCTCCGTACTGTTTTTATACCTTTGGACTAAAATAAATAAAAATTTTGAAATTGGATTACGCTATGTGTGGTTCTACCCATTTCTCCAAACATGCCACGATTTCCTTGCTGAGGAATGCTCCATATCTGGATACCATGATGATCTTCTGCTGAGGAGTGTTCTTTCTTGGATACCAGGACGCCACACGGGCTATACACATGCGAGTTACCCCTGCAGGGGTGCGGGCTTCTGGTGAGTAAGGACACATAAGGGCAGGGGAGGGCTGGAAAACTTAGGCCTGGGGGGCAAGTCCAGTAAAGTGGCCCATTGAACCACCAAATCAGCTCATCATCCATGCCCATCTGGTTTTAGAATAGATATTGATGTTATGAAGCAAGACAAATATGATACAATGTGGTAACATAATTTAATGTTAACAGCAACAAAGGAGGTGCAGCCTCATCAGTGCCCATCAATGCAGCCTGATCAGTGCCCATCAATGCAGCCTCATCAGTGCCCTGCAGCCTCATCAGTGCCCATCAATGCAGCCTCACCAGTTCCCATTCAATGCAGCCTGCAATGAGGAAAGAGGAGAGTCGCCGGATTACAAAGAGCGGGGATCTCCTGCTTACCTGGCGTGGACGCTGTCATATGAAGTCCCGTCTCCTGTACCGGCTCCTATAACAGACATCATCCATGGTAGGGTCGGCCCTGGGTACCCCTCTGCTTGCAGTTAGTTGACAGCCATGCCCCTGGCCCCTACTTCCTCCACACAAAAAAAAATTGTCAGCGGGCAATAGCCACCGACCATTTCTAATGTAAGTTGGGGTGCCCTGGGGGGCAATTGCCACTCTGACCCCTGGCCCAGCCCTCCCCTGCATAAGGGGGAGCATGTGTGGATCCACTTTGAAGCACAGAGAAAAAACGTTTTGAATTTTGAAGCACCAAGTCACCTTTGAATCTGTCACTATATCACTACAGTTTTTCAAGGACTTTGTTTATAGTGGAATTGAACTTTGCAATACAGGAATATTGTTTATTTTTACATATAGCTTTATACACTTTGCTTTTTCACTTACATGATTGTTTCATAGCAGTCAACATTTTTGTTCTTGGTATAAGGACTGCTTTTCATAAATGAATTTGTACGCACTTTATGGGATATACAGTCAGGTCCATAAATATTGGGACATCGACACAATTCTAATCTTTTTGGCTCTATATACCACCACAATGGCTTTGAAATGAAACGAACAAGATGTGCTTTAACTGCAGACTTTCAGCTTTAATTTGAGGGTATTTACATCCAAATCAGGTGAACGGTGTAGGAATTACAACAGTTTGTATATGTGCCTCCCAGTTTTTAAGGGACTAAAAGTAATGGGACAATTGGCTGCTCAGCTGTTCCATGGCCAGGTGTGTGTTATTCCCTCATTATCCCATTTACAAGGAGCAGATAAAAGGTCCAGAGTTAATTTCAAGTGTGCTATCTGCATTTGGAATCTGTCGCTGTCAACTGTCAATATGAGATCCAAATAGCTGTCACTATCAGTGAAGCAAGCCATCATTAGGCTGAAAAAACAAAACCAACCAATCAGAGAGATAGCAAAAACATTAGGTGTGGCCAAATCAACAGTTTGGAACATCCTTAAAAAGAAAGAACGCACCAGTGAGCTCAGCAACACCAAAAGACCCAGAAGAACACGGAAAACAACTGTGGTGAATGACCGAAGAATTCTTTCCCTGGTGAAGAAAACTCCCTTCACAACAGTTGGCCAGATCAAGAACACTCTCCAGGAGGTAGGTGTATGTGTGTCAAAGTCAACAATCAAGAGAAAACTTCACCAGAGTTAATACAGAGGGTTCACCACAAGATGTAAACCATTGGTGAGCCTCAAAAACAGGAAGGCCAGATTAGAGTTTGCCAAACAACATCTAAAAAAGCCTTCACATTTCTGGAACAACACCCTATGGACAGATGAGACCAAGATCAACTTGTATCAGAGTGATGGGAAGAGAAGAGTATGGAGAAGGAAAGGAACTGCTCATGATCCAAAGCATATCACCTCATCAGTGAAGCACGGTGGTGGTAGTGTCATGGCGTGGGCATGTATGGCTGCCAATGGAACTGGTTCTCTTGTATTTATTGATGATGTGACTGCTGACAAAAGCAGCAGGATGAATTGTGAAGTGTTTCGGGCAATATTATCTGCTCATATTCAGCCAAATGCTTCAGAACTCATTGGACGGTGCTTCACAGTGCAGATGGACAATGACCCGAAGCATACTGCAAAAGCAACCAAAGAGTTTTTTAAGGGAAAGAAGTGGAATAATATGCAATGGCCAAGTCAATCACCTGACCTGAATCCGACTGAGCATCTATTTCACTTGCTGAAGACAAAACTGAAGGGAAAATGCCCCAAGAACAAGTAGGAACTGAAGACAGTTGCAGTAGAGGCCTGGCAGAGCATCACCAGGGATGAAACCCAGCGTCTGGTGAGGTCTATGAGTTCCAGACTTCAGGCTGTAATTGACTGCAAAGGATTTGCAACCAAGTATTAAAAAGTGAAAGTTTGATTTATGATTGTTAATCTGTCCCATTACTTTTGGTCCCTTAAAAAGTGGGAGGCACATATACAAACTGTTGTAATTCCTACACCGTTCACCTAATTAGGATGTAAATACCCTCAAATTAAAGCTGAAAGTCTGCAGTTAACGCACATCTTGTTCGTTTCATTTCAAATCCATTGTGGTGGTGTATAGAGCCAAAAATATTAGAATTGTGTCGATGTCCCAATATTTATGGACCTGACTGTATCTATTCAGTTTGCAATGCTAAGCACTTAGCACTTTGATACAATTGGTACCTTATGAGCAATTAGGTGTATCACCTAAATTTGAGTTCTAAAGGTATTTACTACCAGATACAGAGAGAGCGCCAATTTCCTCATTTAACTCCTACAACTCAATATTGAACCCTACGGACTAAGACTAGGATGTCATTAAAGTTCATGTGCGTGTAAAGGCAGGCGTCACAATACTTTTGACATTATAGTGAATGTAAATGTCTTGAGATTTGCCCATGCAAGGAAAAGCAGCATATTAACATTAATGCCCCCATCCCAAGTAGCACAAATGTACCTGTTCTTTGCTCCCCCCACTGCTCCATTCAGTTGGGAAAAAAAGAGTATATCCAAGTACTTCTGGGTATGGAGTAGAACACAAACAAGTTCCTTTCTTCTCGTGTGAGAGTGCTAATTTTGGTCATCAGATTTGATCCTGCATTGTACATGATGATGTGGAAAGCCTGCAACTGGAGAAGCAGTGAAGGGAAGTGGCTTTGGGGGACCAGTCTTGCAGTTAGGAGGAATCCTGTGGGAGCAAATAATAAAATAAATATTACTGCCTATTTCTATCATCCTAGACTAAATGAGCATACAATCCTTCCAGAATGGGAGAGGAGAGGGGGTCTCAGCAAGGGTCATTTTTTGCTGCTTGGACTTCAGCCTTACTGCCCCTCCCCCCAGCAAATTGTTTTTAGTAAAGGAATAGAGACTGTTCATCCAGAAAAATTAACATTCAATTTAAAAAGTCATGTTAGTTTAGTGAATAAGGTGAAACTGTGTTCAGTTTATTTATCCAGTCATGCGCACCTTTGCATATAATTGGGCATTTACAATTAACGCAGCTTCACCTTATTTACTAAGCTAAATGACTTGAATTGCAAAGTGAACATTTATTCTACTAAATGTCTTTAGTAAATTAATCTCAATGTTTGCAGAATGGCTAATGGATAGAACTTCCAACTTTTTTTTTATTTGCTGTCTGTACTTTTCTGCCCCTGTGACAAACACACACCCCAATTTCTTGTAAAGGTGTCAAAGGTACAGGAAAGGAGAAAAATCCTTACAGGTTTGGGGACAGAAATAAAAACCTGATAGAAACTTTAACCCTTCCCTATGTATTCAAGAATAGAAAAAAAATTGCCTTAACCCCCCTGGCGGTGTTCCCGAGTGTGGCTCGGGGTGAATTTTCTGTACCAAGAGCGGTAACCCCGAGCCACACTCGGGATCTCATCGCTGGATCCAGGCAGCGTTACTCACCTTGTCCCCTGGATCCAGCGATGTCCCCCCACTGTGTCTGTGAGCTGTGTCTTCCGCCCGATGCCTCTGTGTGCCGGGCTCTGTTCCCTGCCAGTGTCGCGTCCCACGGGGGCGGAGCCTGACGGCAAATTCAAAAAGTGAAACACACAGTAAACATCCAGTACACTGTAATCTGTAAAATTACATTACTATATGAAATCATTTCACATCCCCTTTGTCCCTAGTGGTTTGCCCAGTGCCCTGCATGCACTTTTATATTATATATGCCATTCTTTCTGCCTGGAAACTTGAGAACGTCCAGGGCAACCAAAAAGTGTCCCTTTACGTCAAAAGCGGTTCTTGATCAGCTAGAAAACAGCGATAGTAAATAAGAATCACTTGCAGAATTGAGTGATACTGATTTTTGGGGAAATTTATCATCAGACACTGAAAGTGACGACAGCGACAATTCTGCAACTGAGCAAATTTCAGTGTTTTTGATTTAATTACATTATTGAATACATTTTATTACTATTATATTATTATTTATAGTTATTTATATTATAATTTATGATTTCTTGTTTCAAACTTTATCAAACCCGGGATGTCTACCAGACTGTTGTTTGGACAGATTTAAGTTATTCCTAAGAATTACAGGCCTACAATATAAAACGCCAAATTTCCATGCAAAATAATGGTACCGCTTTCAGCACCAAAAATCTGAAATAATCATACCGCCAGGGAGGTTAAAGTGGTTGTTAACCCACTACAGTATAACCATACAATCCCCTCTGTAAAATAACATTATGTGTCACAGTGTCTGTGTTGTATAAAAAAGATGCAGATTTCTACCTTATATTAAAGCGTCTCCTGACACTCACGTGACTCCTCGGCTTTCTCCTCTCCCAGGCTGACAGCTATAGCGGGAGAAGCCAAGAACTCCCACTGACATCACCTGGGGAGGAGAGAGAGCCGAGCGGTCACTTGAGCTCCAGGAGGCGCTCTGATATAAGGTAGAAATCGTCATCTTTTTTATATAACACTGGGACACATAATGTTATTTTACAGAGGGGATTGTATGGTTGTACTATAATTATGATAAAAGCAAGAGGGGAGGACTGGGGAGTGGACGGAGCTGACAGGCAGGGAGGGGAGGGGGAGAGGACGTGGGAGAGCAAAGAGGAGAGCTGCAGATGATGGAGGCACGTAAGCTGACCACGGTGTCAGGGCTCAGCAGCAATGATAAACCGTGGTCAGTTTACAGGGGGGAGGGCATAGCCAGGCAGGATCAGACAGTTTTTTTTGGTTATACAGGGGGCCAAATTACACAGCACAGGCTTTTTTTTTTTAAGGGTAACAAACGCTTTTAATTAGGTATTAAAGAATGGCCTTTTAATTGAACTAACAATGTACATGAGCAACTGATCATTACAAATAGCTGTCTTATTGCACTTCATGACTATGCAGAAGCTCCCATGATGTATTTTTAATTGTTAGGCCCAAACAAGAGATTTTTTTTTATCCAGAAACCAAACAAGAGATTTTATTCAAGTGAACAGCACAAGTGTAGAATTGTCATTCCGGATTTAAATGTAGTTGCTTCTTAGCTCAAACTTAAATCAGTATTAAACCTAAAAACAAAAAAAGATATATTATAATGTGGTTTACTAATTGTTAGATGTGATGGCTGCATTTGTTTTCTTTTTACATTTTTTCCCTTTATTTCCACCTGGTGACACGGCCAATAAGGCCCCTTTCACACTTGTGCGACTTGTCCTGTGACTGCAAAGTTGCATGACAAGTCGTACCCCATGATTTCCAATGAGTACCGTTCATATCTGTGCGATGTCAAGTCGCAGCAACTTCAAAGTAGTCCCTGCACTACTTTGGTCCAACTTTGATGCGATTTGAGGTCAATAGACCCCAAGATTACACAGGCATAGCTTACAGTCACATTAAAATCACGGCAAAATCGTGGCAAAAAAATTGCAGTAAAATTGCGCAACTTTCAAGTGTGAAAGGGGCCTAAATCTGTTATTTTTCAGTTTTCTTTAACAGGCCACGCTGGTGCAGCTGAAGTGGCAGTTCGAGGGATGAGACAAACCATTTACCACTGACAGTGGTGCTTACAAAGGTCAGATTTTATTCATTTATGTAATACCTTTATCTCAAAAGGAAAAAAAAAAACTGCTTGAAAATTGTTAGCAGGAGTTTGGCTTTCAAATGGTTCTAAAGCTAAGACATTTTTTACCTTAAGTTCACATTATTTCTAAATTCCAGCTTCCCTATGTACCAATATACAATTAATGTACCACTGCTGCAGTAAGAAAAAGTTCATGTTTGCACAAAGGATTTGTGTGAGCGCTGCAGGAATTGTTTATAGTGTTTGATTTGTGCTGCGTTTGAAGGATTTAGGCAGTCTTCTACCTGGCTGCCCCACAGATCTTTTTAACCACTTGTTGCTCTCCAGTTTGTGCTTTAGTCATTTATTGGCATTAACGCAAACCTGTTGCTTTGCAATGCATTGCTTTAAAGTGTATTTCCATTTTGCAAGAAAACTCCACTATATGTGTGTCCCATTGGGGAGATTTCCCTTCACTTCCTGTCCCATAGTCAAAACAGGAAGTGAGAGGAAATACCTCCAAAGGGATTGTCACCAGAGTCATCAGAACTAACATCCCTATTGAAAGATCTCCCCTTTATTACTGTTCTGGGGACAACCCAAAATGTGGGATGTTTTCACTTTCAATTTCAATGATGACAAATATAGAAGGTGAATCTCCCTAACAGGGGCACAGGCAGCAAATACAACCTGACAGGTGTTCTAATTACTCAATACAAAAAAAAAATTCTTTAGTTATAGTTTAAAAATAAATATTACCTACTTTTTAAGGTGTGTGTTTGAAGCAGGTCTTGGCAGACTGCAAGCTATTCTATCCACCCTGACACAGAGGGCCACACTGACTTTCCCCTTATTATCATATACTACATAAGACCAGGTTCTAGCACTTTAACCCTTTTTTTAGGACAAACAGGGAGAGATTTACTAAAACTGGTACACACAGAATCTGGTGCAGCTGTGCATAGTAAACAATCAGCCTCTAAATTCAGCGTGTTCAATTAAACTTTAACAATAAAACCTAGAAGCTGATTCGTTACTATGCACAGCTGCACCAGATTTTGTGCGCATCGGTTTTAGTAAATCCCCCCATAGTGTTCAAAACTAGCTTACAACTGATAATGAGACCTGCCAGCACAGTACAGACAGGGTTAATTATGGCAAACAATAATTCCCCAGCCCCTTCTGCATTGCAGAGGAAAACTTCAGTTTTGGCGTTTTCAGAAAAGAGCAAGTAAAAGGTAAGCAACAATTTTTACATTTTTCATAAATTATTTTAATAGGAACATGTAACACGCATAAAACAGGTTTCAATATTTTTAGGAAAGTAGAGGGGATTTTTCAAGTGCAGAGACAACAAAAAAGGTCTGTTTTATATAAAGCACATTCATTATATTTATACCAAAATGAAAAGATATACTGTCAATAACAGTCAATAGTCCATAACATAATAATAATTTTCTTGCGGTCATTTCATAAGTACAGTGAGAGGCGTAACTAGAACCTTCAGGGCCCCGGTGCAAGAAATTATGCAGGGCCCTCCCTCTTCCCACTGACCCTGGGGCCCTTTACTCCCATTGCGGGTCCCTTTATTATAGTCTCGCAGTGGGACCCTTTCACAAGTTCTGCAGCAGGCCCCCTTTCTGCCATCTTTGGGCCTCCCCATGATGGTGAAATGCCAGGGCCCGGTCGCAATTGCAACCTTTGCAATGCTATTATTTTAATTGTATTCTTTTTTTTACCATTTCACTTTATTTCTTTTACAATTTTATTTGTATTATTTTTTACATTTTTTTAGGAGTCCTGTTGGGGGCTTTGATGAGATATCAGGGGTCTAAACAATCCTCCTCCCTCAATTTCCATCTGTGTAGCCTCAGCTGCACAGAATGAATGGACAGGAATAGTTGTGTACCGAGCCCCCTATTCATTCAGAAACGGAATGCATGGGGCCCAGTTGCAATTGCAACCCCTGTAGTTACTCCCCTGAGTACAGTCGTTTCTGCTCGACATGTTTCACCAGAAATATGGCTTCTTCAGGAGACTCATGAAGTACTGTACATGGTGTTACTATTATTGAATGAAAGATATTATATTATAAATGTAATTAAATACATACAAAGATAAATGACCGAAAGGCAATTGTGTTATTGATTTTAAAACAGTATAGCTTTTCATTTTGATATAAATAAAATTCATGTATTTTATATAAAACAATCCTTTTTTGTTGTCTCTGCACCTGAAAAATTCCTCCCTATACTTTTCTAAAAATATTGATTCATTAATAGGATGTGGTGTGTTTGCTCTCAAAACCCCAGCTAATATATCTTTTCCACATAAAGTAGGTGTTATCTCAATTTGAAATACAATGCAGTAGAAATACACTTTAAGCTTTGAGCTAGGTAGACTGATAGATAGGGCTTACACATATATAGACACCCACTAAACAGGTAGACAATGTAAATCATATATAAAATATGCAATACATTAGTTTCACAAATCAATAATGTAAACACTGATTTCCATCTAAGGCTAATAACATTAATCACTATAAGGGTATATGTAATAGCAAAGAATAGCAGATAATGCAGTGTTAAAAAAAAACAACCATCTCTGCTGACTTTAATGACAATTGTGGTTACACAAGCAGGAACAGAGATCACAGGTATACCTTACCTTTGGTAGCACTGCGATGACAAACGCAACAGCCTTGCTTTGAGCGCAGTCCCAATGTCAAGCAGTGATCATACACTTATCTTAAGCAACTGAGATCAACACATTTCTTCCCACGGCCAAATACTAAAATAAATTTATGACCCCTACCAAATGCATTCTTAAAAAATATTTTCTCACGGAAATAGATCTGAGGGAGATCTTTTCCACCGAAGCCACTGACCAGCAAAAAATAACTAGAAATTAAACAGCCGAATGGTTTTTATTGAATTATTATACATTCTACTCATAAAATGCGTAACCACAGAATCCGGGCATAGATTTAAAATTCATTTACAAATTGACACTGTTGATATGTAAGATGTATTTCCATTTTTGCATAAAAGACAGATAGAACCATAAAAAGCCATTAGAAAGTATTTTACCTTTTATTACAACAGCACATAAGCATACGTCTCACAGGCCTGCCATACACACCATTCAGTTCAGATTTGAAATGTTTTGTGGACAAGACTCAGATTATAATGGTAATCATCATGTTCAAATTTTGTCTCAAATTACAGGTTTAGCAAATTATTGCTAAGGTTGAATGGAATAAGACACACAGCGCAAAATAATTTCAGCATCCAGCGTCACACCAAAATATCATAGTGGCTATCAACTGAGATCCATAGAATCAGTGGCGGCTGGTGGGTATTTTTGGGGGGGCGACAAACAACCACCCCTCCGGGCGGCGGGCGGTGGCACTATCCCAACCTGTCTCCCGGTCGGTCCGGCACTTACCCCATCTAGGTGGCGGGCTGTGGGCTGTGGCTCCGGTGTCCTCTGCTCTAGGTGATGGGCGGCGGGCTGCGGGCAGTGGCTTTGGTCTCCTCATCTCCAGCACGGCGGCTTCTGCCGTGGGTCTCCTCTCTCCACCTCCTAGGCGTTCAATAGGAACGCCTGACGTTTTGGCCATTCGGGAAATGGGTCTCACGACCCGCTCCCCAACTGGCGGGGAGGAGATTTAGTGTGAAAATAGCAAATATTCATTCGCTATCGTCACACAACTGCACTCTGAGCCCACCCTTTTTTGAAGCCTATTGGAGCTTCTGGTTCTAATCACCTGCTTAAAAAAATCACCCGCCCATTGGAATCCATAGTCCGGAGCCCTGTACATAGATCAGGGGGGTGTCATTAACGTCGTACTGACACCCGCAGCAGTTCACAGAGGGCAGTGTGAACTGCCTGCGGGACAGAATCGCGTTGGTTCCTGCATCGCACATGTGTGAACTTAGCCTAATAAATATAACTGTCCATGGGTTTATGTCTCCTATAGATAGGCGCATCTTGTAAGTAATGCAAGCAATGTGTGCCTTTGTAGAGCTCATAGACTACCTGTCACTCTTGGCTTGAGTGATCTGTGTGTAGTAAATATAAAATTATTAAATAATTAATTAAATATTAAATTCTTCATTTCTTAAGGAAGGGGTGCACAAGGGAACAAGGGAAGAACAGCTCCAAGAGATTTTTTTCAGAGCACTGGAAAATAAACCAGTGCTAGTTTGAGATCAGTTGCACCACACACTTTATGCAATAAATGAGAATGCAGGGCAGTAAATCATCTGTGCAGATTACCCTGCCCCAGAAACAGCCCAAGTGCAGCCAAAATCAAAAACAGAAAAATCAGAACAAGAAACACAACTCACAGACAGTAGGATGTGTCCCTGTATTGAAGTTTCTTTTTTTATAATAGATATTTTTTCACATTCAATTCAGACTAGCTGTCCAACAAAAGTGACAGTTCAGCAGTTAGAAATAACTGTAACCCCATCAGTACATAGTAACAGTTTAATTTGAATGATGATTTAAAGCTGAGTTCCAGGAATTCAGATATTTTGTTAACAAAATGAAGGCACGCTGAGGGTTATTTACTAAAACTGAAGGGTGCAAAATCTGGTGCAGCTCTACAGAGAAACCAATCAGCTTCCAAGTTTTATTGCCAAAGCTTAATGTGGTTGTTAAGCCTTCTCTTCTTCTTAAAAACCCCTCTGTTCTATTACATTATGTGCCCCCGTACATGTTGTTTACCAAAAATATGCCACTTCATACCTAGTTTCAGAACACTCACGTGACCGCCCGCTGCTGTTTTCCCCAATCCGACAGCTACAGCGGGCGGAGCTGGGAATAACCGGCTGTTGTCAGCCGGGAGGAGAGGAGGAGAGCTACGTGAGTGCCAAGCAGCGCTCTGACATTAGGTATGAAGCGGCATATTTTTGATAAACAACATGCACGGGGGCACATAATGTAATAGACCAGAGGTGATTATAGCAAGAAATCATTGATTTTTGCACCAGGAGGGAAGCAATCGGCTATGCCACTAGCTGACAGGCAGGGAGGGAGGGAGGGAGGGCGGAGAGTTGGAGCTAGGAGAGCTGTGAATGATGGAGGCACGCAAACTGACCACAGTGTCAGGGCTCAGCAGC
Source organism: Glandirana rugosa (assembly GCA_018402905.1). Taxonomy (NCBI): domain Eukaryota; kingdom Metazoa; phylum Chordata; class Amphibia; order Anura; family Ranidae; genus Glandirana; species Glandirana rugosa. The sequence goes on from BLSH010416934.1 coordinate 604,481, forward strand.
CATGATAAACCGTGGTCAGTTTTCAGCGGAGAGCGGAGGGCAGAACTAGGCAGGCTCAGCCAAGTATTTCAGGTGATACAGGGGGCCAAATTACACAGCACAAGCACTGGGCTGTATAACATGCTTTAAAAAAACAGGATCATTTTTTTTTAGGGTAACAAACGCTTTAATTGAACCATCTGGAGTTAGAAGCTGATTGGCTACTTCGCACAGCTGCACCAGATTCTGGGTGCTCCAGTTTTAGTAAAAGTACCCCTATGAGTTATAGTGGTTAAAATCAGAAAACTAAAGTGGAACTTTACCCATAACAACTTGATAACAAATAATGTTCTGTAGCAAGGAACATACATTCCACATTAACCACTTGCCGACCGCCGATCGGAGATTGACGGCGGCAAAGTGGCGCTGTAAGGCAAAACGCCGTCATACGACGGCGGCCGCCAGATCGCGCACAGTGAGCGCGCGCGCGCCGCCGGAGACGCGCCCGCGCGCTCACTGTGTCCGGGGAGGGCCGGGGAGTGGGTGCGGCGGCTTCGATTGCCGCCGGCCACCCGCGATGCCCCCCCCGGAGTGAAGGAGCGGAGGTCCGTGCATGTAAACACGGACCTCCGCTCTGTGTGAGGGGGAAGGGCTGTGATCACAGCCTTCCTGTACGTGAAGGCTGTGATAACTTCCCTTCCCCAGCTAGGCAAGCCCCAATACAGTTAGAACACGCCCAGGGAACATAGTTAACCCTTAGCGCGCCCCCTGCAGGTTAACCCCTTCACTGCCAATGGCATTTACACAGTAATCAGTGCATTTTTATAGCACTGATCGCTGTATAAATGCCAATGGTCCCAAAAAAGTGTCAAAATGTTCCGACATGTCCGCCCCAATATTGCAGTACCGCTAAAAATCGCAGATCGCCGCCATTATTAGGAAAAAATAAAAAAAATAAAAACCCCAA
>BLSH010416934.1:639637-654951 GCA_018402905.1 Glandirana rugosa
TTTTTTACAGCCCACCAACGACAGTGAATCGTTGCGACACCCGGTGAGAGGAGAGAGGGGGGAGAGAGGACACGCTGCAGCGCTGTGGGCAATGTGTAATGCCCACAGCGTTGCTAAGTGACAGCAACCACCCGACATTTTTTTTTGGGGGGGGGTGCCAGATATAGGATCCGCCCCGGGTGACAAATGCTCTAGGTACGCCCCTGACAATATGTAAATCGATATTTGCACACGAGGTGTAAATTACTGGCCAAAAAAGCTAATTTTTCTATTTTTTTTACTGAAAAATGCCCAGTGCTTGTTTACACACCTGTGTGCATAGGCACATTACAATGAATGGGCTGTATTTTAGCTCAGTAAAAAAAAAAAAGCTGTACTGAGCTTTTTCAAGCTGCAGTGTGCAAGAGGCCTAACAGAGCCCAGGATAGCAGTAAAACATCACAGGGGATCTAATATTTCCCAATCTAATCACAGCAGAAAAAATGTTTTGGGTATAGATACGTTGTAGGTGTAAAAGGTCCAGTTAGTGTATACGTGTTAAGGCAGTGGTTCTCAACCCCTGTCCTCAGGACCCACTAACAGGCCAGGTTTGCAGGATAACTGAAATTCATCACAGGTGATATAATTTGCTGCTCAGTGATTGCAGTATTCTAGTCTGCATCTCCCCAAGGTAATACTTAAAACCTGGCCTGTTGGTGGGTCCCGAGGACAGGAGTTGAGAACCACTGTGTTAAGGGCTATTTAAAGGGTAAGTGATAGGGTTCAGTTAAAGAGAGGGTTAGTGTTAGGGTCTATGTTGCTGTTATGGAGATAAAGTTAGAGATGGTAACTTGAAGATATTTATTAATTTTTATTTTCTCAAAATCACGCAAAGTGAGCTGAGTTCGCAGTGCCATAAATTAATGTAACAGGTAACTGCCTAAGAGGAGCCTTTCAAGGCCCTAAGAGACTCAAATATAACTTAACATTCCATCCCATGTCAAAAACTGTAAATGTACCTGAGATTGCATTTAAATAGCAATTATAATGATTTTTGGGTCAATATAATAATTTTTTTACAAGATAATATATTTTAACATTACCTTATATTTTACCAATCATACTTTATATACTATAATGTTTTGCTTTACAAAAAAAAATAACAACTGGTCCATTTATAGTTTACGTATCAAAAAAAGTTTAGATTTTTAGTCCTAAAGGAAAAATAAAGAAAAAATATACAAAAATACTGTACTTCCCATAAAAAAAAAAATTAAAAAAAAAAGCAAAAGACCCCCACAATTGGCTTTTATAGTTACACCTGAAAACCACAAGGAACGTCTTCTTCAATTGTTAGCATGTGTTTTCTACAGTTATGTATGTTGATTACATGTGTTACTTTTACCTATTAGTAAACCCTTGCGATATACATTACTAAACAAAATAATTCATTAACAAAAGCTGCCAAGATGAAGATGCAGACAGTACCAGCAGCTTGGATGCACAATACCTTGCAACAAATCAAATGTACCAGAGAACCGACCTGTCGTTCACATACAAAGTTTATATGATATACAATATCTGTGGTTATAGTGATTTTATTGCTTTTGGCATACACCGTTCTCCCTCCATCCTGAGCTGCAATGCTTGGGATCTGGATAGACTCCTAAAAGCTGCTCTTAACAAGTTAAAAAAAAGTTTGATCTGGCAAAGCAAACTGGTACACAATCGCTGACTACATAGTTTTGAAAAATCAGTTATTACTCAGAACTATAAAGTAATTCTGTTTTTCATTTGTAAAATAAAAAAAATAAAAAACACAAGAATAAGGTAATGTACTTATTAAAGAGGATGTTAAAAAAGGTTTTGTACATATTTTCTTTCTTTATTCTTAATGGTTATAATGGTTAAGACTGAACAATATAGATTATTTTTTCAGGAGAATATAAAACATTGCATGTAGTCTTTTATACAGCCAGCGGGTGAACCTTTAGGCACCTTTCCATGTTTCCTTCTATATCCTTAGCTTCTTTATTGTTAAAAGACTTTAAGAGCTCAGTAAGTCGAATCAGAGGAGTGGTTCATCCCTTTACGAACAGTGCTATCTAATAAATCAAATAGTCGGAGCAAACCTGAAAGCAGGGAGCTTCGGATATGTTTACATAACCGATACTGCTCCAAGAAAAAAATAAGAAAAAAATAAATATATATATATATACTGTATATATATATATATATATATATATATTTTTTTTGCTAGAAAATTACTTAGAACCCCCAAACATTATATATATTTTTTAGCAAAGACTCTGGAGAATAAAATGGCGGCCATTGCAATATTTTATGTCACACGGTATTTGCACAGAGGTCTTTCAAACGCAATTTTTTTTGGAAAAAATACAATTTTTTAATTGCAACATAAGAAAACAGTAAAGTTAGCCCAATTTATGTGTATATTGTGAAAGAGGATGTTACGCCGAGTAAATAGACACCAAACATGTTAAGGTTGAAAACTGTGCACACTCGTGGAATGGCGACAAACGACGGTACTTAAAAATCTCCATAGGTGACGCTTTCGAAATTTGTAAGGGTTACCAGGTTAGAGTTACAGAGGAGGTCTTTTGCTAGAATTATTGTTCTCACTCCGACGATCACAGTGATATCTCACATGTGTGATTTGAACACCGTTCACATTTGCGGGAATGACTTACGCATGCGTTTTCTTTACTGCGCGAACTCGCGGGGACAGGGGGTGCTTTAAAAAAAATATTGTTTATTTTATTTTTCTAGCAATGTTCCTTTAAAAAAAAAAATCATCATTTTTATTGCTGTCACAAGGAATGTAAACATCCCTTGTGACAGTAATAGGTGGTGAGAGGTACACTTTATGGAGAGATCAGGTGTCTAAAAGACCGCCAATCCCTCCTTTGCACATAAAAGTATTCAGATCGCCAAAAACGGCGATTCTGAATACTGTCATTTGTTTAAATCGGGGCCATTGGCAGCAAGTAAACTGGAAGTGACTTTGTGACGTCACTTCTGGAATTTTATGAAGGAGACCCGATCTGAGCCAATTCAGGCTTTTATCGGGACTCCTCGCAGCTGGCGGACGCACCGGAAGGATGCTCCGATCCAGACATGAGACCGGGGGAAGAGCAGCGGAAAGTGTCGGGAGGGGAAGGATGTTCCCTCTGGCTGCCTGGGATAGCGGCTGGGCAGCTCCAGAGCCAGATTGGCCGTTATCATCAGATAGCCGACCGCCCACTCTAAAAAAATGGTACCGGGGTATAGCCTGTATAACTGCAGGCTATACCCTGGTAAATCCATTTCTCCCAAGCGACATACAAATACGTCATTTTGCGTGAAGTGGTTAAGTAGTGCACAGAGTTAAGGACTAAGTAACTCACAGAGTTCAGAGGTCAGAATTGAGCAACATACATAGTGCTGGGGTCAGGCTTAATCAACGCACAGAGTTCAGGTGTCAGGATTAAGTAACGCAGCCAAAGTTTAGGGGTTGGATTAAGTAACGCACAGAGTTAACTAGGGGTCTAAATTGAGTATCACGCACAGTTCAATTCAGAGTTCAGAGGTCAGGAATAAGTAAAGCACAGAGGTAAGAGGTAAAGGATTAAACAATGCACAGCGTTTAGGGGTCAGAAGTATGTATTACACCATGTTTACTGGTGGGTCAGGTCATACAAGAAAAAACAGTCACTTCCAGCACTAAAAGACCTCCATGGTAAAAAGCAACCAGGAAATCAATGTTTAAAGACCAGGAGGATGCTGCCCTCCTTGGATGGGGTGATCCGATAGAAACTGGAAAAACAAGAGGAAAGGAAGCCGCGCACCCCTAGTGCATTACCAGAGACATTGCATTCATATTTAAAAGGTTCACAAGTGGATACTCAAAAAGTGACATCTCTCAATGAGCCATAAAACCACTGCATGGTACAATGCGGGACACAGTGAAGGGTAAAATCTGATGCGTTTCGGGGGTGTACCCCATTCCTCAGAGCTAAGCTGCTTAGCTCTGAGGAAGGGGGTATGCCCCCGAAAGGCGTCAGCTTTTACCCTTCGATGTGTGTTTCGTATTGTACAATGCAGTGGTTTTATGGCTCATTGAGAGATCTCACTTTGTAAGTATCCACCTGTAAACCTTTTAAATATTTATTAAATGTCTCTGGTAATGCACTAGGTGTACGCACCTTCCTTTTCTCTTGTTTTTCCAGTTGGTCAGGTCATATGCAAGTAACTCACAGATTATGTCTAGTTTGCCCTGTCACAGTAGGCTTACCAAAAACAGCTAAAAACATTTAGAAGACTTTGCTACACTAAATGAATAATGATATAGGGGGCTAAGAACCGCTTTAAAATATAGGAACTTTAGGTACTATTACATTACAAATTGAGTGTAATCCATTCTTCCCTTCTCTCATGTTCGCAAAATTGAAAAGTTATTTAAAACAAAAAAGTTAACATAAAAAAGTAATAAATACTCATTCAAAAGAAAAGCAACCTGACAGGCCTCAAATTCCATTGTTTACCAGATGTTCTAACAGAACTTGTACAAGCTAGTAGTTGTAGGGTCATTGACCCTAGCAAGCCTGCTCATATGCCTCCATAGCAAGCTGCTTGCTATGGGGACACTTGACAAGAGGGAGGGGACAGGAGTGCCAGCAGGGGAACGGAGAAGAGGAGGATCAGGGCTGCTCTGTGCAAAACAATTGCACAGAGCACGCAAATATGATGTTGTTTAAAAAAAAAAATCTGGAGCCTTTAATATCGCTTTAACAGCTGTGTGGTTGGGTGGTTCATTGGATACATAGTTGACCAAATATAGAGTGTGGTTGTAAATGGGGTTCATTCTGAACAGAGAGCCATTACAAGTGGTGTTCTGTAAGTCTATGTGTTATGTCCTTTTCTATTTAGGTTGTTTGTAACTGTAGGTTTGGTGGGCAATGCATGCCTTTTTGTTGATGAGACAAAGGTGTGCAATAGGGTTGATATTCCTGGGAGGTGTTTGTAGCATGAAATATGATTTGGCATTGCTGGAAGATTGGTCAAAGCAGTGGAAACTACCAGTCGTAATTTCTAAAAATAATGCAGAAAAGAATCCTCTGACAAAGTACAGAATTGGGAATAGTGTTGGACAGAACTAAAAACAAAAAAGATTGGTGGTGCTTATATTAGATGACTGCAAAACAGTGTGGCCTCTCAGTGGGGAAAACAAAAAGAATTCAAAGGTGATTCTACAAGATTAGGACTGCCAAGCAATGAGTGTCGGGGAAGTGCGTAGAAGGTGAGTAAAGGAAGGTTGGATATGGCCTTTAAAAAACTCTGTTATGGTATCCTTAATGGACAATGTGGCTGGGATTGATTTAATAAAAGCAAATAGGCTGTTCACTGAGCTAAGTGACTTTTCACTTTGTAAGGGAATTTTCCCTTAGCGAATGAGGTGTAACACTGCTGACTCCTATTATCCAATCATGTGCAAGCAAAAATACTGTTTTACTTTTAATTTCCTTGTTTTTGTGATCTCATATTCTTTGCAAAGCCCATTTTTAACCGCATCCACTAAGCTAAGTTAAAACTCCCTTGCAACATTAAAAATGACCTTTCAACATGAAAATTCTCTACTGCTTTAGGAAATCAAACCACAGAGTCTATTTTTGTACAGAATATATTTATGCCATACAAGTCATAACTACATAATTCTAAATACAACACTTAGGAAAGATATAATGACAAAAAATAGACAGGCTACTATTTACAAAAGAACATTTCATGGGTTTGCACTCTTGTCCTTTGAAATTGTAAGCTGCAGGATAGCGCTTTTTACAAAGCTGTCCTGTCATGCTTATAATATGCATGTCTTTATTTCCCAATGCTAACAGCTGTAACACCATCCCATATCGTGGTAAATACGTTTTTTATTTTGATTATAAAGTTACTGTGAAGTCCATAATCTGTTGGTAAATGGGGTTGAACAAATTGTTAGCAGATTTGAAAAAATAAAACTGGTGGGATTCTTTTATATTGATAGCTTAATTTAAACATGTGTATATCCTCTGGAACTGTATTTTAAATATAGAATTCTAGAGTTTTACTGGGGTATCGCTGGCTGATAATCTATTATCAACATCATTAGGACTTAATCACTGAAATAAAACATCCACTTTAAAGATACAGTCTGTTTGTATTTTTGCCATTATTGCTGTGGATGGTTTTCTAAAGCCATGACCTAATGTGGATGATTACATGGAAGGCTGCCAACTGGATAAGTACATTCACAGGTGCACTAGTGCTGGCTGCCAAAAAAAGTTTTGGCAGCCAGTTGTACTTCAATCCATTCCAGCAGTACAAAGCGTATGAACATTTAAAAGATGAATCCCATGCTGCACACTTTACTCTCGCTGACTCTCTGAACTCTGAAACATGCATTGTCAAATGTGATGTGGAAGCAAACCATCCACCTAATAAATCTGCAGCTACTGTACACAGAACAACATATGTCTTGTACGATGTAATGTATGCGAGGCTTACATTAGGAAGAGGCCATGTATACCCCAAAATACCATTCTGATGGACTGCCTGGCACCCAGCCTGGAAGCCTCCACCAAGATACAGCTTCCTCCACTCTTGAGCCAGGTATTATAGCTGAGCATTGCACCCAAGAAATAGATGACACTAGCTTAGGTGCAAACTGGAACTGTTTATTGTACGTTCACCCAGAATTTATACCACACAAAATCATATAAGCGTTTGAGCACATTATCTTAAACAATGCAAACGTTAAACAGAAATATCATCAGTACGTCTAACAGTACATGTAATGAACAACTAACATAAACATCCCACAATAGTTTGGTAACAAGATGAAGTGGACACCATACTAGCAGACAGACAGAAACAATAGGTGACTCAATTAACAAGGGGATTCAAACCAAAGAGGCACACAATGGGGGAATTATACAATAAGAGAAAGACACCTTAATAAACAGATTACACATAACCGCAGGAGACACCAGTTTCAGGTTGTTTTAAGCTCATTATAATCTTCTGCTTAGAGTCTCCGAGTCTAGGAAAGGGGGGGGGGGGTGACGCAAACAATGCTGGTTTGGGCACAGAGGCTCCAGATCTGTATCCAAGTCCTAGATTCTCAGAGTCTGTGTGTTTTTGGGGAGACATGGACCCGAATCTGAAGCAAAACAAGTCCAAAGGTCCCCCAGGCACACACCTCCCAAAAAATAGAGCCTCCTCAAAAGCCAGGGCCCATAGTCAGTAGGCAAGAAGCTAGCTTGCAGTCCTCTCCAAAAGACCCTGTCCCGGTTGGGTCTGTCACAGCTATGCTACAAGTTAATTAGGAATTGTAGTCGACAAGGGATGATCTGATGGAGGTGATTCATGTACAGTTTTTTTCAAGGATCGCCTAAAGGAGGACAGAGTAGGAGTTGAGCGGACATACTGTGGTAGGGGGGTTCTAGAGGATGGGAGAGGTTCTGGAAAAGTCCTGGAGGTGATCATGGCAGAAGGTAACAAGGGAACAAGAGGGCAAGATGTCCTGGGAGGACTGGAGAGGACGATTTGGGTGATAACTGCAGATGAGGTTGGTGATGTAGCTGTGGGCAGTCTTGTGGATGACTTTGTACAGTGTGGTCAGTATTTTGAATTTTATACATTGGGCTAGAGGAAGCCAGTGAAGGGATTGGCAGAGACAGGCAGCAGTCATGACTCTGTTAGTAAGGTGTAACCTAGCAGCTGCATTCTTAATAGACTAGTACCCAGGAAACTGAATATTTGTAAAACATATAAGATGTTTGCCCTCACTTTGGAGATATACCTGAAATTAAAAAGACAGAACAGTTACAATAGAATTTGGTATCCTTAGGTCTGCAGGCCCCCATTCCTGAATCATACAAGGCAACATGCCCTGACAAAAAAATAACAGAAAAAAAACCATCTGGTCTCCTATGCACCCTTCCTCTGTAAGGTACCCTTAAGGACATATGGCCCTGTATACACTGCTCAAAAAAATTAAAGGAACACTTTGAAAACACGTCAGATCTCAATGGGGAAAAATATCATTCTGGATATCTATACTTATATGGACTGGGTAATGTCTTAGGAATGAAAGGATGCCACATTGTTTGATGGAAATGAAAATTATCAACCTACAGAAGGCTGAATTCAAAGACACCCCAAAAATACTCATCTTTTCTGACAGTTTTCCACTGGTTTTGCATTTGGCTAGGGTCAGTGTCACTACTAGTAGCATGAGGCAAATCCTGGACCCTATAGAGCAGTGGTCTCCAAACTGCCGCCCGTGGGCCGAATGTGGCCCTTTGCTTGCCTTTATTTAGCCCTTGGGACACTCTTCCTCCCTTTGACATCAACAATGGGGTATTATTCTTCCCACCGACACAAACAATGGAGCACTATTTCTCCTGGTAATACCAGTGATTGGGAACTATTCCTCTTCCACCTAACCACAGGGGTGCTATGCAATTTTTTATTTCCACTAACCACCAAGCCTGAGGCATTATCTACTCCCACTGTCCACAATGAGGCCCCCCTAAAGTCTGAAGGACAGTAAAATATAACATGCGGCTTCAATATGGTTAATTGGATTCGGGCCCTATGTTCAGGGTTTGCGAATTTCAGGCTGGGTGCGCAAATCTTCCTGCAAACCAAACCCTGGCCACTTTGTGCACTACCACTTTGCATAAGCCTGCAGAGAGCACTCCCAGCAGCACAGCCCTGTCACATGACCAATACATGACAGGTTTCCTTCTTTGGGCACTGACTCTGAAGCAAGTAAAGCTGTAAGCACCTCTGCAAAGCACACAGCTGCTTTATAAATGTGTGGGAGGATTTTTTTATTTTCTTCAAAAAGCAGCAATATGGCTGTGGTTAGTGGTTACCGCTACTTTATAAATGGACCTCTATTTTCTCACATCATGCATGAATGGGGCAAATTGGTGTGCAAGTGCAATTCCATGTAATTAGCAGCTGACATTCAAATACAGTTAAAAGAAAAAGTATTTATTGTATGGAAATGTACCATATGTACTGCATGAGCACCAAAAAATAGGTTAGTAAAGGGATGTTTTATTACTCATAATAAAACAATTATTTTATATAAATATGTGAATGTGAAATTGCCATCTCTCAATTTTACTACTTAAAGTGGAGTTGCACCCAAAAATTGTTTTGTTTTGTTTTTTGGCATGCTAAATAGATGTAACCTTTTACTTCCTTACTTTCAAACTGCCTAGTAATTACATGTATTTTTTACTCACAATTTTGTTTCTCTCACTGCTGGACTTTTCCATTTTAGGTGAGGGCATCTGAAGCCCATCTGTAGTCTCCTGGCATCTCTTCCTGAAAGAAGTGCATGGTGGGTAACCATTCTGCACTCCTCGATTTCGGTCCGCCTTAAATCGCCTCATATCCTGTCTGGAAAGAACACAATTTTACAGTACAGGGAAGCCCACTGACTCCTGGGAAATGATGAGTCACATCTCCCAGGAGGCCAGGCGAAGCAGGAAGTGAGGAGAAAAGCCTCGGACCTAAAAGGGGCAGATTACAGAGACCACCTAGCAACAAGCGACTTAGGATGAGTATAATTTTTTTTTTCCTTCAAAGGTAAGTCTATATAGGCAAAGGACTTGAATGATGTAAGAAAAAAATTTTGGGTGGAACTCCGCTTTAATCTAGTCATATAGATTGACTAGACAACTATATTCCATATATGACTGCTGTTGCTGCTGAACTGGGCAAATTCCGATCCATGCATGGCTACCTTTACAAGGATTGTACAGGTATCCAGAACATAGAAGAAAGACTAAATTTAAGTGGAGTTCCACCCTATTAAAAGTCAGCAGCTACAAAAAGTGTAGCTGCTGACTTTTAACCACCGCGCGTCTGCGCCATAGCCGAATGACGGCTACAGCATGGCTCTAAAATGCCGGGAGCGTGCCGCGGGTCGGGCGGACCCGATGTCTGCCGGAGGCCCGCGATCTCCTCACACAGAGCCAGAACGGGGAACCACTGATGTAAACACGGCGGTTTCCCATTCTGTGAGGGGGGGCATGCCAGATCTACTGATCCCTGTCACTGGGATCAGTTAGATCTGTCATGCCCCTGCCAACCCCACCCCCCCACAGTTAGAACACACCCAGGGAACATAGTTAACCTCTTCACTGCCCCCTGCAGGTTAACCCCTTCACTGCCAATGACATTTACAGTGGACATTTACATTTCTGATCACTGTATAAATGTCATTGGTCCCAAAAAAGTGTCAGAAACGTCTGACATGTCCGCTATAATATCAAAGTCCCGATAAAAATCGCAGATCACCGCCATTACCAGTAAAAAAATAAAAATAAATAAAAACGCCATAAACCAATGTCCATAGTTTGTAGGCGCTATAACTTTTGCGCCTGATCAATCAATATACGCCGATTGCGATTTTTTTACCAAATATATGTAGAAGAATATATCGGCCTAAACTGATGAATACTTTTTTTTTCATATTTATTATAGCAAAAAGTAAAAAATATTGTTCTTTTTTCAAAATCGTCGCTCTTTATTCTTTTATAGCGCAAAAAAATAAAAATCGCAGAGGTGATCAAATACCACCAAAAGAAAGCTCTATTTGTGGGAAAAAAAGGACGCCAATTTTGTTTCGGTACAATGTGGCCTAACCACACAATTGTCATTCAAATAGTGACAGCGCTGAAATCTGAAAATTGGTCCGGGCAGGAGGGGGGTTTAAGTGCCCAGTAAGGAAGTGGTTAATAATCGGACATTCACCTGTCCCACGCTCCAGCAATGCAGCCGCCCGCAGCGTTGCTCTTCTCCCCCTCCTCCATACGGCGCCGTCATCACAAGTGTGGGCGCCCGGCTTTGAAGCCAAAGTCGCGCTGCACCCTGTGAATGGCCGGCATATCTTCTGGGACATGTGACGTGTTCCAGAAGATCGCCAAGAGGGAGGGGGAGGACAGGACGGTGAACTTCCTTCCAGAGCTGCAATACCAGGAGAGGAAGTGGACCTGGGACCCTGTGAAAACAGGGTGCCCGGCCCCTCCCCAAAACAATGACATGCCAATTGTGGCGTGTCAGGGGAATCACCTTCCCTTAAAGCGGAAGTTCCACTTTTGGGTGTAACTCCGCTTTAAAGCATAAGTTCACCTTTGGAAACATATCACATGTTACACCCATTTTTAGGGTACAACATGTAACATGTTCCCACTGCTGCAGCCGCTCACCATTTCCTCCCCTCCCTATGACAGCAATACAGGGAGAAGTTCCCCGTAGACTTCCTGTCAGTGTGAAACTGCCTGGCTCTACGATGTACGGGACAGACAACTCACACTGACAGCCTGCAGGAGACCTGCATGGCATCAGCGATCTGATGATCGCTGGTGCAATGCTTTCCAGGCTCCTAAAAAAAAAAAATAGTAAATGCACTTTTTTACCAGCATAAAAAATGTACATTTATTTTTTTTTTTTAAAAAGTGACAAAAAGTGGGGAGGTTATATTCATCTTATAAAAATACATTACTAGCCCCTAAGAGAAGACAGCATACACGTGGCTTTAATAAATCACTTAAATGTAAAGAAACTCAATGGGTAGCAATGTGGATCAAAACTATTTACTTGTATCTCATTAATAAAAACAAAAAGAGAAATCTTTTGCAAGAATTATGCAAGTAAACTGTTTACTTGCATTTTATTAATGCAAAAAGTAAAACAAAGCACTGGGAAAATTACAGTAACTGATATTAAACACATGGCTAATAAAGTTTACATAGAAAATCAAGAAACTTGACACATTTTATGTACTTCAGAAAGAACCCTGACACAAAGAAGTTTAATCTAGTATGACTAAACAGCCCAGCCAAACATCTGTTGCTATATAAATGTTCAATCTTATTATTAGATAAAACTAGAACAATTTTAAATGTACAATATGACAACTTAAGATTTAAAAAAAAATGTTTAAGTCTGATTGGTTTGAAGCAGTATTAAATAGTAAATCCAAAAGCAAACATTTATTTTATTGCAGCTTTCCGATTCTGTGATGGCTCTGCATTTGTTTTCTTGTTTGGGCTTTCTTTCCTTTATTTTCATCTGGTGATCCAACCAGTAAGTCTATTGCATTTCAAAAGAACAAGCTCTCCTGCAGATATAGCAGTTAGAGGGAAGACACAAACCATTTACCACTGACAGGGGTGCTTACGATGATCAGATTTTATTTATGTAAATCCTATATCCCAAAAGGAAAAAAATGTTGCTGTATCTTAGAGCTGCACGATTCTGGCTAAAATGAGAATCACAATCTTTTTTACTTAGAATAAAGATCACGATTCTCGTGGCGTAACATAATCTTTCGCATTATACAGAAAATTGGGCTAAGTTTTCTTTTTAAATTCATTAAAGTGTTTTTTTTCCCAAAAAAATTGCTTTTGAAAGACCGCTGCGCAAATACAGTGTGACATAGAATATTGTAACAACCGCCATTTTATTCTCTAGAATCTCTGCTAAAAAAAAAAATACATATATATATATATATATATATATATATATATATATATATATATATATATATATATGTATGTATATATACAGTTGTATGCAAAAGTTTAGGAACCCCTGACAATTTCCATGATTGTCATTTATAAATATTTGAGTGTTTGAATCAGCAATTTCATTTTGATCTATCAAATAACTGGAGGACACAGTAATATTACAGTAGTGAAATGAGGTTTATTGGATTAACAGAAAATGTGCAATATGCATCAAAACGAAATTAGACAGGTGCATAAATCTGGGCACCCTTGTCATTTTGTTGATTTGAATACTTGTAACTACTTAGCACTGATTAATTGGAAAAAACAATTGGTTTGGTGAGCTCATTAAGCCTTGAACTTCATAGACAGGTGCATCCAATCATGAGAAAAGGTATTTAAGGTGGCCAATTGCAAGTTGTTGTTCTCTTTGACTCTCCTCTGAAGAGTGGCAACATGGGGGCCTCAAAACAACTCTCAAATGACCTGAAAACAAAGATTGTTCTACATTATGGTTAAGGGGAAGGCTACAAAAAGTTATCGCAGAGATATAAGCTGTCAGTGTCCACTGTGAGGAACATAGTGAGGAAATAGAAGACCACAGGCACAGTTCTTGTTAAGGCCAGAAGTGGCAGCCACATAAAATATTGGAGAGACAAAGGCGAAGGATGGTGAGAATGGTAAAAAACAGCCCACAGACCACCTCCAAAGACCTACAACATCAACTTGCTGCAGATGGTGTCACTGTGCATTGTTCAACAATTCAGCGCACTTTGCACAGGGAGAAGCTGTATGGTAGAGTGATGCGAAAGGAGCCTTTTCTGCACACACGCCACAAATCGAGTCGCCTGAGGTATGCAAACGCACATTTGGACAAGCCAGCTTCATTTTGGCCATAATAAGGGGCATTATGCATGGCGGCAAAAGAACACAGCGTTCCAAGAAAAACACTTGCTACCCACAGTAAAATTTGGTGGAGGTTCCATCATGCTGTGGGGCTGTGTGGCCAGTGCCGGTACTGGGAATCTGGTTAAAGTTGAGGGTCACATGAATTCCACTCAATATCAGCAGATTCTTGAGAATAATGTTGAGGAATCAGTCACAAAGTTGAAGTTACGCCGGGGCTGGATATTTCAACAAGACAACGACCCAAAACACTGCTCAAAATCTACTCGGGCATTTATGCAGAGGAACAAGTACAATGTTCTGGAATGGCCTTCCCAGTCCCCAGACCTGAATACTATTGATCATCTGTGGGGTGATTAGAAGCGGGCTGTCCATGCTCGGCAACCATCAAACCTAACTGAACTGAAGATGTTTTGTAAGGAGGAATGGTTCAAAATACATTCATCCAGAATCCAGGCACTCATTACAGGCTATAGGAAGCGTCTAGAGGCTGTTATTTCTGCTGAAGGAGGCTCTACTAAATATTGATGTGATTTTTCTGTTGGGGTGCCCATTATGCACCTGGGGTGTTTTTAACCCCCAAAAAGGGGTTAGCAAGGGGTTAATAGCGCCGCCGATTGGGGCTTCCGAGGCGGTGTATAGCTTTCAATGGAGTGGGCGGTGTAGGAGCGGTGTATACACCGCTCACAGCACCGCCCCAAAGATGCTGCTTGCAGGATTTTTCTTGCTGTCCTGCAAGCGCACCGCCCCAGTGTGAAAGCACCCTGGCTTTCACACTGAGGAGAATGGGGGGAGAGTTTTTCAGGAGCTGCACAGGCGCTATTTTTAGCTCCGCAGTGCCTGAAAAACTTTCAGTGTGAAAGTAGTCAAAGAAGTGTAAAGAACCCATTTACCGAAGAAAATAAAAGGAGGAACTGAGCATAAATGGGAGAACAGATGCCTGGATTGTGACCAAGTTTGGTTTGGGAAAAAGGAAGAGGGAAGACAAGCACCATTGGTAAGATAATGTGAAAAAAGCACATATATCAGCAAACCAAAAGAAAGAGAAAAGGACACAAGTGCTGAGGATACAAAACCTGTGTTGATTTACCCTGTGGATTCACATAGGGCTGGTAACCAGAATCACAAGTGAGCACTTGCATGTGACGTGCTGCCCAGAGGACACACAAAAACCAAATGAAGCATGTTAAATGCTCCCAGCTGATACAGCGTGTCCACCCATAAATCCACCCATAAGGCTCAGATAGCACCTCCCAAATGTCAGCCTAGATGGAAAAGAAAACCCCGCTCATGCAGTGCGACATCAAAAGATATCGCACGTACTGATCGGTAACGTGGCGCCGATATGCTAGAGGGCAGACCGCCTGATCCACCACCTCCATCCACCGCGAGCGGGGAGAAGGAAAAAGAAGGGAAGGGGTGCCAAAAACGCATTGCAGCTCCCAAGACCAGACAGGCAGGCAGCCCAAAAATTCCTATGCACATTGAGCAAACCCTACCATGTAGAACAAAGTACTGAAGACGCAAATGCTAAATGAAATACAATGGTATGTCATAGGGGTCTAAAGATGTATAATAGACCAAGATCAGATCTACCATGGGATGCAAATTGCAATTGAAAAGTAATTTTCTTACTACTTTTCTAACATTCCCCTTCCCCTAGACTGACAACTCTGCTGTCCAAAGGTGTCCCTGTGCTCCTTCATCCAAACTGGAGGCACTCTAATACAGGAGGTGTGTTACTGGCTCAATTAAACAATACAACTTCTACTTATTTACAATAAATTCATCAAAACAGAAGGGAAAAAAAATAGCTTAACCACTTCCGGACCGCCCAACGTCATCTTACAGCGGTCC
>BLSH010416934.1:664800-682154 GCA_018402905.1 Glandirana rugosa
CTCCAGGGACGAGTAATCTCGAATGTTAGATCCTCCCTCCCAGTTCACTATGCTTTCCCGTTATTGACACCCACTACTCGACTACTTCTTTTATTTTCACGTCAACAATCCACCGCCGTTCTATCCGAAGGGACTTCTCTTTGCAAAAGTCCCTAGTGGACTTTTCACCTATCTAAACCCCTGTCAGACTGTCTAACCTCATCCCTTAAGATCTCCTACCCTCTCCGTGCCCTCTTCAGAACTAAAGCCATCCACAACTCTGCTCCCAGCTACATCACTAGCCTAGTCTCAAAATACCAACCTAATCGTCCTCTTCGTTCCTCCTAAGACCTCCTGCTCTTCAGCTCCCTCATCACCTCCTCTCATATTCGCCTTCAAGACTTCTCCCGTGCCTCTCCCATCCTCTAGAATTCCCTACTCCAATCTGTCAGACTGTCCCCAAATCTATCCACTTTTCAGGTGATCCCTGAAAACGTTTCTCTTCAGGGAAGCCTATCTTGCCGCCACCTAACAACTGCACTTTTATTTTCTTCATCAGCTCATCACCCACAGTTATTGCCCTTTCGTATCACTTGACCCTCCCTCCTAGATTGTAAGCTCTAATGAGCAGGGACCTCTGATTCCTCCTGTATTGAATTGTATTTTACTGTCTACCCTAATATTGTAAAGCGCTGTGCAAACTGTCGGCGCTATATAAATCCTGTATAATAATAATAATTCTCATGGCTGGATGTTTTAAAATAATTAAGATGCCTGTTACACAAACTATTGTACCTATTACAGGTCTTGCCTATTATCAGCCCCACTACTTTTCCATGAGGTCAGGGATCACTTCTCATCTTTCATATGGTTACACAAGTAAACTTCCACAAACCGTTCTTCAGCTATCTAAATCCAATGGGGACCTAGCCATACCAGATGTGTCGCCATGTCACGCAGTCATTCATATTAATAATCCTATCCTGGGGTAGACACAGACAACAAAAACAGTGGGTTGTGATGGAGTAAGCCGGTACAATGATAACCCTCCATAATCTTTCATGGGGCTTAGAGGACCCACCTGCAGTTTTGCAGAATGACTCCACCATATTGTAACTGCCCGTTGAAATTCTCACCATCCAATTCACCCCCATATCCCCTTGTTGGAAACCCTAAATTCCCACCTGGCCTGAATAATGCCAGATTTAGCAACCTGTTAGAGTTGGGATATCCCAGGTCCTCCTTTTCCAAAACAATCCCCCTGGCCTTCCATTCAGACTGTGACCTGTGATCCTCTATTGGTAATGCCTTACAGCAAACAGGATGTAAAGTTCTAACCTACTGGTATAGAACGTTGAGCCTTCTACCCTTCAATCACTAAATTATGTTGGAGGTGCAGAACTGAGACACCATTTTTGGAACTACATTAAGTTAGACAGGTTTTGAACATCTGTCAGGTCAAATATCTAGAAATTGATGGACTTGCATGTACCCCATGACCTGGCCTTCTTCCTTCTCCATCACAATACGATCCCTTGTAAAGCCTACAAAAAGTCTGTCATTATACATATAGTTAATGCAGCCAGAATGTGCATCACTGCATTATGGTGGAGGTTTGATCGAAGGAGGTGTTAACCGATTGGTTCCCAAGAATTCACAACATCAAAAATATGAAGGATTTTATCTCAGTGCTGAAAGGAAACATGACATCCTTCAGACATAGATGGTTCTGCAGGTTGTAATTTGTGTCCTCTCGGAAATATGTTACAATTCTATCTAAGTAGAGTATGTGCTGTGATCGCCCTTATGTAACACTCTACATACAGGCCCTAGTAGTGTCAAAGTTCCCCCCATCTCAGCCCCATCCCCGTTACCCTCTTCCACTTGTGAAGGCTCTGCAGCTCTACAAACTGCTATCCCTGTACCAATACCACCCTCCAACCCCCCCAAAAGTCACATAACACTTCATAGAGCTGAAAGGGGAGCCCACCCCTATCTTAAGATCATCCATCCTTCCTAATACTTCCTCCCCATCGCCCCTATTTCTCCTGTCAAATATTAAGAAAGCTAATATTTATAATGTGTAAGACTATAGGGTATACAAATCAAATATAGTCATCTGTCTTTTCAGGAGACACTTTACTAGAATGTCGAAAATGTATGTCACTGACTTTTGTAGCTGCAGTCACTGTACAGCAAATAAATCATAATAGAAGTGCCTATGTGTTGAAAAGCTTTGGAACATGGAATTCTACTTTTAAATACAGAAACCAGATACAGCCAGGCTACTAGCATTTTCAAAGAATACAGCAATTTCATATGTCATACATATATCTACCTGATAGGTTTCATATAAAAGTTTTACTTCCAGAGTCATTTCATGTCATTTATTAGAAATTAGCTTTATAAAAGCTACAAAGGTGAACTATTTGATAAAGAACACATTCTGCATTTAAAATAATACAGTACGTGCACTTGGAGGAAGGCATATTTAATACTCCTGGCTTTTGAGCACAATCAGCTTCCAAGTGCTGAAGATCACAGCCAGATGAGTTAAGTGATCTGTGCTGGAAAACCAAAGCCAGCTAGTCTCAGACTTACAATGTACTCCTTCCAAAACAGGGTGAGGTTTAGTCTTAACAAAAAACATTCTGTACACGATCTCTCTAACTTGACTAGAACATTAAATATTACCAGAATTTGCAAATAAACAAGCTCCTCAACACCAAAGACTCTACTCAATTCTAATGCAAATCAGTTGGTTTGTGTTGAATAATCAGATTACTTAATTGAGTACTTGTTACAAGATGACCTTTCTGATTAGGTCTTGCACACTCTACACTTTTTTAGGCCCCTTTCACACATACGGACCGTTTGTCCGTTTTTCATCCATCCGTTGACAGATGAAAAACGGACATCAATGCAACTCTATGGAAAAAAGGATGACAACGGATGATCATTCATTTGCATCCGTTTTCATCCACTTCCATCAGCATCCGTTTTTTTGAACGGATGAAAGTCCTATTTTTCATCCGTCAAAAAAACGGATCAGACAAAAAGCGGAAGTAAACAGACAAATGGTCAGTTTTTCATCCGTTTTTGCATTGGTAGTGGATGTAAAGATAAACTGATGAAAAAACGGATGAATACTTCATCCGTTTGATGTGACGGAACTGATGAACTGATGAACTGATGAATGGTCCGTATGTGTGAAAGGACCCTAAACCATATGTTGCACTCTAAGAGGTTAATGGTATAGACAGAAGGTAACAATAGAAAAAAAAACTGTGCTATCAGCTAGCATAATTCTCAGTTCTCAAATAAAGATAAAAGCCAGGAAAAGTATATTAATACAACCACCACATCTAAGGATTGGTAAACTGCAACGTGATATGATTTTTTTTAAAAAATCCTTTTCTTGGAGTTCACTGAGGGACACAGGATTTGGAAATACGTGGGTTATATTGCCATGTACATAAGGATTTGGATACTGGCAAAAAAAAAACCTAGCATACCTCTTTATCAACCAACTTGCCTCAGTTTTGTAACAAAGCAGTGCCAAGAGCAGATCATAAGCACAGAGGGTGATCAAATCCAAATAACTGTATAAACTCTTCTGTGCTGAAGAATACAATAAATTATGAGAAAACTAGATTGCAAAACTGTAAAATAAATAACTTATTCCTCTACCAATAACCAGTAGCTATAAATAAATACTGTATAAACCCCGGAAGTGATATAACAAAATAATAATTACAATGCTAAATCAATAATATAAAATATTAATCAGTGTAAACATTCATGCACAATAAATCATTCAAACATTTTTGTGATCAAATAAAGTCCCCAAAACAATACATAAAAATATATTTAACCAAAATTAATTTCAACCGAAATAAGTTCAAATGAAGCAATACAACGGTGAAATGACTAAAAAAATTAACATCATCAATATTATTCTTCTTAGTGTAGAAAAATCTTTGATTCTTGGTGACCACCACCACTGATATAGGAAAACTCACTCACCAGAGATACATGCCTATCTCACTACAAGGTTAGACAAACACAGCTTGTATTAGTTCCAAAGATCTTCCAACCAGGTGTAGTCCACTTAAAGGCTTCACCTCCACTGCTGTCCTGAGTGTCCTCTCACCATTCAGTAGTTAGATTTCAGCGACCATAAAAAAAAAAAAGGCTCCCATAGTGTAGTATCATAGACATCCAAATGTATTAGACACAAGTAATCAAGGTAGTCACAAAAGCTATTCAAGCATGAGTTTAAACTCAGTAGTGTAGTGGTTAGCAGTTTTGCCTAGCAGCAAAAGGGTTGCTGGTTTGAATCCCAACCACGACACTCCCTGCATGGAGTTTTCATGTTCTCCCTGTGCCTTTGTGGGTTTCCTCCAGGAACTCCGGTTTCCTCCCACACTCCAAAGACCTGCTGGTAGGTTAATTGGATCCTGTCTAAATTGGCGCTAATATGTGTATGTATGAATGTGAGTTAGGGACCTTAGATTGTAAGCTCTTTGAGGGTAGGGACTGATGTGAATGTACAATGTATATGTAAAGGTGCTGCGTAAATTGACTGCACTATATAAGTACCTGAAATAAATAAAAAATAAATAAAGCATATAGATGTATCGGCAAAGATATGCAGGAAAGCTGCCGGCCACCAGCAACTCTAATCCTTCCCAGTTTACAGAAACAGCCTGTTTCATCATGCCTCTTAGAAAATACCTTGGATTGTTTGCTTTCCAAAATGGGGTCATTTTGTGGGTGTTTACACTGTTCTGGTGCCCAGGGCCTCCAAAAATGTGATAAGTAGTCAGGAAATTAAATGTGTAAGTTATGCTCCTTGAAAGCCCAAAGGTGCTCCTTGGATTTTGGGTCCCTCTATGCATTTAGCCCAATGATGGCGAACCTTGGCACCCCAGATGTTTTGGAACTACATTTCCCATGAGGCTTAACTACACTGTAGAGTGCATGGGCATCAAGGGAAGTATAGTTCCAAAATATCTTGGGTGCCAAGGTTCGCCATCACTGATAGGCTGTGAAAAAGTCTCACGCATGTGGTATCCCCATACTCAGGAGGCACAGCAGAATGTGTTTTGGGTGTTCTTATAAGTATCCATGCTGTGTGTAAAACATAACTTGTTAAAATGACAACTTTGAGAGAAAAAAAAAACATTTTATTTAATTTCTTAATTTAAAAAAAAAGTGACAAAAAAACTCAACCATGCCTCTTACTAAATACTAAATATTTACTTTGCAAAAAGGGGTAATCTGGGGGGCACTTGTACTGCCCTGGCATATTGAGACCTCAAGAAATGAGATAAGCAATTTTCAAATATACAGTGCCTGGAAAAAGTATTCATACCCCTTGACATTTTCCACATTTTGTCATGTAAAAATCAAAAACATAAATGTTATGTGATAGACCAACACAAAGTGGTACATAATTGTGAAGTGGAAGGAAAATGATAAATGGTTTTCAAAATGTTTTACAAATAAATATGTGAAAAGTGTGGCATGCATTTGTATTCAGCCCCCTTTACTCTGATACCCCTAACTAAAATCTAGTGGAACCAATTGCCTTCATAAGTCATCTAATTAATAAATAGAGTCTACCTGTGTGTAATTTAATCTCAATATAAATACAGGTGTTCTGTGAAGCCTTCAGAGGTTTGTTAGAGAACCTTAGTGAACAAACAGCATCATGAAGGCCAAAGGAAACACCAGACAGGGTAGGGATAACATTGTGGAGAAGTTTAATGCAGGGTTAATTTATAAAAAATATCCCAAGCTTTAAACATCTCACAGAGCACTGTTCATTCCATCATCCGAAAATGGAAAGAGTATAGCACAACTGCAAACCTACCAATACATGGGCGTCCACCTAAACTGACAGGCCGGGCAAGGAGAGCATTAATCAGAGAAGCAGCCAAGAGGCCCATGGTAACTCTGGAGGAGCTGCAAAGATCCACAGCTCAGGTGGGACAATCTGTCTCGTTTGCAGTTTGCGAGAAGCCATGTGGTCAGATGCGACAAAAATTGCACATTTTGGTTTGAAAGCAAAACGCTATGTGTGGTGGAAAACTAACACTGTAAATCACCCTGAACACACCATCCACCATGGCAGCATCATGTTGTGGGGATGCTTTTCTTCAGCAGGGACAGGGAAGCTGGTCAGAGTTGATGGGAAGATGAATGGAGCCAAATACAGGGCAATCTTAGAAGAACACCTGTTAGGGTCTGCAATAGACTTGAGACTGGGACAAAGGTTCACTTCCCAGCAGGACAACAACCCAAAACATACAGCCAGAGCTACAATGGAATGGTTTAGATCAAAGCATATCCATGTGTTAGAATGGCCCAGTCAAAGTCCAGACCTAAAGCCAATTGAGGATCTGTGGCAAGCCTTGAAAATTGCTGTTCACAGACACTCTCCATCCAATCTGACAGAGCTTGAGCTATTTTGCAAAGTAGAATGGGCAAAAACGTCACTCTCTAGATGTGCAAAGCTGGTAAAGACATTCCCAAGAAGACTTGCAGCTGTAATTGCAGTGAGAGGTGGTTCTACAAAGTATTGACTTAGGGGGGCTGAATACAAATGCACGCCACACGTTTCACATATTTATCTGTAAAAAAAAATTTTGGAAAGCATTTATCATTTTTCTTTAACTTCACAATTATGTGCCACTTTGTGTTGGTCTATCACATACAATCCCTATAAAATCCATTTACGTTTTTGGTTGTAACATGAGAAAATGTGGAAAACTTCAAGGGGTATGAATACTTTTTCAAGGCACTCTATATACCTTAGCTTATAGACTCTAACTTTCACACAAACTGAAAAATACACACACAAAAAAAAAAAATCATAAAAGTATTCATTTGGATACAGTGTTGTATGACTGAGTAATTGTCAGTG
The DNA here is from genome assembly GCA_018402905.1 of Glandirana rugosa. Taxonomy (NCBI): domain Eukaryota; kingdom Metazoa; phylum Chordata; class Amphibia; order Anura; family Ranidae; genus Glandirana; species Glandirana rugosa. Next base: position 671,711 of record BLSH010416934.1, read on the forward strand.
TGACAGTGCTGAAAAACTTAAAAATGGCCTGGGCAGGAAGGGGGTGAAAGTGTCTGGTATTAAGGTGGTTAATCAAGTTTTCTTTTTCTTTTTTTGTAAAAGATACCAATAACCTTTGCAGGGATCATTCTTTTTTTTTACGTTATGGCATGTGCATGTTCTGTGTGCACCTAAAAAGTAAATTCAACTAAAACTAAGGTTTTTGGTGTCATGAAAATTATTTTGTCCAGAGACTAAAGAGATTTGTCCCACAATGACAGCATGTTGAATTGTAAAGGTCTGGAGTGAAAACCAAGCAAACAGAACAGGCTACCATCAGGCTACCATCAGCCCCATAACTCTCACAAAAGAGAAGAGTTGGTAAACACTTGGACTAAAAAGTCCAACTCGGAGAGCAGAGAATTTATGATGAAGAAAAACTCTGGCTTGAGCTGTGTTCAGGATCAACCCTGGATGCTCACGGCCTGAGTAGGCTCCAACGCAGACTCATGAAGGTTCAGAATCCAACTGAACCTTTTCAAGGTTTGAACTGTCTGTGCCAAATTGCTGACCAGGAGCTAGAACCTTGCTGAATACATGGGGTGCAAAAGACAGCCCGAATGGCAAGACCACAACGTGGAAATAATGAGGACCCACAGCAAAGCAAAGAAATCACTGATGTCTTGAAACAATTGGGACATCCAAGTTTGCATCATTGATGTCTACAGAGGCCAGAAGGTCTCCCTTGTGAATTGAGGCTCTTATTTAACTGGAGGATGTTATGCAGAATTTGCCTTGAGATGCAAGATGGGGCAGATGCTGCCTGCTGGTTAGGGACTGTGAAAAGGCTGAAGTAAAATCCTTGAAAGCTTTTGGATACACAAACTGGGACAATCAACCCTTGCTCATGAACACCAGCAAGAGCTAGATAGAGGTCTGCTAGTCTGAGCAGTGACACCGTAAGCTTGGAAGACATGAACAGAGGAGGTGGAGCAGAACCTTAGTTGGTAGCCTATTGAAACCACTACTCATACACAGGCATCTGAGGTGCTATCTGTCCAAATGTCCACAAAAGCTAACAGACATCACCCAACTTTTAAAATTAAATTGGGGACACCCCTTCATGCTGAAGAGGAATTGGGGGCTCAGAGTTTGTGGTGAAACTGGGCTCCTGGCTTAGGTTTGTTCTTAAAGGCTCAAGGCTGGAAAATAACAAGTCTTGCAGTCCAATTAAATTCATATATTTGAAATATTTAACAAAAATAATTTATGTATGTTTAGCCAAAACCATTTTTAGTTTTGGATAAAGTAGAGAATTAGACCTCAAGTTTATTTTTAATCAGTCTGTATCATGGCAGCCAGCCCCTTTATGTGTCTCAGTGGCCATTACCATAGATGCAGAAAATGATGGGAAATCCAAAACTTTACAGCTGTTACTAGAACAAGAGGTGACGGGAAATATTGCAACATACACAGAGAGGATAGAGGGAGGATATTTAGAGGATAAGCTGAGATGATATTTCCTTTAACTTTTTAGAGATTTAGTCTCACTTCATGTTACTTCCTGTTGGGGCAGGATATACATGGAAATCTTCCTAATGGAAAAGACAGCAAAAAATAAATGGGCAGGGACTTCAACCTTTCCCACTTTATTCCACAGCTAAAAAAAAAGTTTAAGTTATACATATAAATTAAAGTTTGCATACTCTTGGTTGCTTTAACCACTTGCCACCAAATCATGTACATGTATGTTATTTGAATTCAAGTGGTTATATCAGGATAATGCCTGCAGCTACAGGCTTCATCCAGATATTGTTTTTTTCAGGAGGCAACCAGATTTCATGTAAAAGCTATCCTAGTAGCAATTTAGCCACTGGATGGCTTTTACAGGCAGTGGGAGGGGTCGGCCCCGCTCCTCTCGCCACCCACTGGTGGCTCTACCATCCCTGTGGCAAGCCGTGAATGTCAGAGTGAGAGCAATAATTCTAGCACCAGACCTTCTCTGTAACTCTAAACTGGTAACCTATAAAGGCTTTTAACCACTTACCGACCGTGTGCCGCATATTTACTGCTGCAGAGTGGCAGCGTTCTGCGAATCGCTGTATATAAGCGGGGATTCACACGTGCGCAGCTAGCGGGTGGGAGCCCGCCGGCGGCAGCACACTCCCATGCCTGCTGTACTCTGCAGGAGTGTGCCCATGGCTCGGACGGACCCGATGTCTGTCGGCGAGCTGCGATGACCTGCCAGAGAGAAAGAATGGGGAACTGCCGATGTAAACACAGCGGTTCCCCACTCTGTCAGTGGGCATGTAAGAGATCTACTGATCCTGTCACTGGGATGCCCATGGTAGCCCAGCCCCCTCACAGTTAGAACACGCCTAAGTAACACAGTTAACCCCTAGATCTCCCCCTGCGGTTAACCCCTTCACTGCCAATGACATTTAGACAGTAATCAGTGGATATTTAAATTTCTGATCGCTGTATAAATGTCATTGGTCCCAAAAAAGTGTCAGAAAAATTATAAAAATGCCAGAAATTAATTCTCATGGTTTGTAAACATGGCAACTTTTGTGCAAACCAATCAATAAACGCCGATTGCGATTTTTTTTTTACCAAAAATATGAGGAAGAATATAAATCGGCCAAAACCGATGAATAAATTCGTTTTTTTATATTTTTTTTTATTTGTATATTAGCAAAAAGTAAGAAATATTGTTTTTTTTGCAAAATTGTCGCTCTTTTTTTGTTTATAACGGTGATCAGAAATGACGCAGAGGTGATCAAATACCACCAAAAGAAAGCTCTATTTGTGGGGAAAAAAGGACGCACATTTTGTTTGGGTACAACATCACACAACTGCGCAATTGTCAGTTAAAATGACACAGTGCCGAATCACAAACACTGCTCTGGTCCTAAAATGCTAATTTTTTCCCACAAAATTTGCATTCGAAAAACACACAAATACTGTGTGACATTAAAAATGATATAATGTTTGGGGATTCTAAGTAATTTTCTAGAAAACATACAGATATTTACTTGTAAACAAAAAGAGTCAGAAGAAGGCCTGGTCCTCATTAACCTTGCAAAAGAAATATACTAAAGTACTTTAGTTAACTGTGTATAAAATGAGCCCTCTAATGGGAAATTTGAGATGTGAATAGCATATACAAGGCATATAACAGAAGGTCATATAGAAGGTTATGGGGATTCCTGATGGATTATTTGTCATGCCATCTGGGGTCAGGTGACAGGTGCACACCGCTGGGGTGCGAATTGCACCGAGGATTGCGAAACACACTGCTAAGGTTGTGGACCTATAGCTGACTGTGATAATGAGTTCCAGCTGGTACGGGAAGAGGGGCCCCCGGAGCAGGGACACTGAAACACAGGGAGCTAGTGCATCGCCGTTTCACCAGGGCGCGGAGTCTAAGAGTCAGTAGCTATTCGCCAGAGCTTCTGGTGGTGAGGATGGATTTGGCTGCAATTGGAACCAGGTCATGGCCCCCGGGGTCCCCTAGTTCATGCTCGGCTGGCTACAGGTGGAAGAGAGGAAGCAGCAGCGCAGGAAAAGCAAAGGATAGTCAGCGGCCTAGCAAAGGGTCAGAGCCACCAGCAGATAGGAGAAACAGAACAAGCCGAAGATTGGAGTATCAGGCAGGCAGGGATAGTCAGAACAAGCCAAAGATCGATAAACGGTAATAGACACAGAGCATACGAAAGGAACAACCCCACACGAAGCCAAACACACATACCATTGATCGACATAGGAGGCTTGCACTGCCAGGTGTTATATAATGTTCATAATTAGGGCCTGGGGTGGAGTCCAGCTGAGGAGATCTTACTAAAGCACACAGGTGAGGGAGGCCCGGCCTATAACTGGACACATGCAGCAAGGTATGCAACAGACAAGACATGAATGTTTACTGTGGTTTCATGACATTATGATTGATGTGCAGATAACAATATTTGTAACCACCATGATTACTCAAAGCTAAACAAATCTTTTTTTGTGTGCTACTGTTCCCAAAGCATCATGTTTAAAGTTAGCTTCCAGAATTCACACACATATTTATACAGCACAAGCATTGGGATTCTGCATCTGTAAACCAACCTCAAAACAATAATTTTAAATGACAATTTATTTGCATGAGATTAAAAGTCTAAGCACGAAAATGTGAAGGAACTTAATTACAATAGAAATTGGAATAGGTAACTTGAGTTGAAATTATCCCATAGTCTTTGGAGGAACAACGAGAATTTTGTCAACTGCTCTTAAGGTAAAAACATTAATACCTGATCTCTCTTAACTATCCTGACTTCAAAACCCATTTGTTTTATTTTGTGGTTTAAATTCGATTTTAGCAGAATACTTAGCCTGTTACTTCAAGCTAACTAAATAACATATAATTATATTAGATGGAATGTTCTTCATATCATTTTTAGTAAACATATTGTATATTTCTAGAAGGAAACTTCAGTGCATCCACTTCACTATGTTGGCATTTCTGTTGAAATAAAAATAAGTTACCCTTCACCCACTAAATCTTAATAACCCCAGTACATATCACAATATCACATTTTAGCATATGAATTTTATGAACCAATATTCAAGACAATATGTAGGGCTTACCCTAATGCTAACAAAGGAATTATTTTGAAACCTAAAATTATGTTACATCTAATTCTGTACAAGCTATTTTACTGTAAACTTTCATCCTCTGATATAAAACAGGATTAAGGCTGGGTGCATACAGGCATGTCTGCAGTATACCCTTTCCACCTCTCCCATGTTTTTGCCATTATTTGGGTGTGAAATACACAGAGGCTCATTTATAATGGAGAGAGGATATTGCTATCTGCTCGCCATTATACTCGATTCAGTTACACACACCATAACCCACATTTTAAAGTCTATTTAAGAATGCGGGCCAAAATTTGGAGCCTGTGGGATTAGACAAAGTTCTCCCTGCCTGACATTGTAAGCTCTGAGAGCAGGGCCCTCTGAATCTGGATTGATTTGTACTGTAACTGTACTGTCTGCCCTCATGTTGTAAAGCGCTGCACAAACTGTTGGTGCTATATAAATCCTGTATAATAATAATGATAATAACTATGACAGAGTGAGTTCTGTGAGTGGATAAGAGATGCTTATGTGACAGGTCACAGTACCAGGCTCTTTTTTTTTAATTCCGATTTTTTCAGCAACTGTGCAGTTTGTCTTTAACACCTTCCCGCCTGGCATATAGTAAAATGACGGCCTGGCGGGACATTCACCGTCCTGGGTAGACGTCATATGGCATCCTCCCCAGAAAGCGCAATGTTGCAAAATGATCTGTCACCCACTGTGTCTGCTGGACCCGGCAGATAACAGATCAGTGTACCAGCCTGCTGCCGGTACCATGTGATCCCTGTGATCAATCACAACAGATCACACCACAATTGTACACAATGGGTGGCTTCCATTCATTCCATGCATTGTGTACTATTGTGTGACTGGTCCCAGTGATCACATAGACATGGGCCAATCACAGCTCATCTGTACCATGTGATAAGCTGTGGCAAATCACAGCTAAACGCAATAGTAACACTGAACGAATCCATTTCAATCATAGTGTGTAAAAAACAAAACAAAGTCCCGATCACCTTCCCAGAGCAGTACAGTGTGTAACACAGTATTGCTCTGGTCACAGTATGTAAAAAAAAAAAATTGTAAAAAAAAGAAAAAATATATTTAAAAAAATTGAAAAAAAAAAAAAATATATATATATATATATTTTTTTTTTTTTGTTTTACATATTGTCACCGGTAAGTGTTCCTGATCACCACCACACCAGTTATATTTTGACTCTGTGCTGCACTGGTGACAGTATGTAAAAAAAAATTGTGAAAAAATGCTTTTTTCAATTTCTTAATTTTCCAAAAAATTGTGACCAAAAATTACAACTGCAAAAAACTCACCTAGGGCCCTTTCACACGGGCTTTCTGATCAGGTCCGCCTGTCCGTTTTTCAGGCGGACCTGATCAGACCCTCCATTCACTCCTATGGAGCTGCGGATGTCAGCGGTGACATGTCAGCTGACACCCGCTGCTATCTGATCCGATCCTGTCCGCCAAATACATATGGATGGAGACCCTATTTTCCATCGATCTGGCGGATGGGATCGGATGAAAACAGACAGGCGGTCCGTTTTCATCTGATCTCCTCATAGAGGAGGGCGGGGCTCTGACAGGTCATCTCAGCACAGTGCCTGCTGGGCGGACAAGCCCATGTAAAAGGACACTTACTAAATACCCTTGACTGTCTACTTTGTAAAAAGGGGTCATTTAGGGGATAAGGAGAATTGTACTGTCCCGGCACTTTCGGGCCTTAAGACATGGAGCTGTCAGTACATCAAGATTGATGGATTTTTAGATATATAGTATATAGCATAGTTTGCGGACTCCATAACTTTCCTACAGACTAAATAATAAACACTGATTAGGATTGTTTTCACCAAAGAAATGTAACAGTATACATTTTGACCTAAATTTATGAGATTATTCATTTGCAACATTTTATAAAAGAAAGGAAGAAAAACACTTTTTTTCCCCAAATTTTCTGTCTTTTTTCGTTTATTTAGCAAACAATAAAAAATTCCAGTGAATAAATACCACCAAAAGAAAGCTCTATTTGTGTCTAAAAAATGGAAAAAAAAATCATTTGGGTACAGTGTTGCATATCCGCGAATTGTTATTCAAAGTGCAACAGCACTGAAAGCTGAAAATTGGCCTGGGCAGAAAGGGGGTGAAAGTGCCCGGTATTGAAGTGGTAGCAGCGATATGGCCATGGCCCCTTAATGCAAAAAAGCAGAAAAGATGAGAAGTGTATTTAATAATTTGTTTTTCTCTCTTGCGTCAATTTAATTCTGTCTACTAGCAACAGGAATAACGTATTCATTATTGCATAGATAGGCTTCTGTCAGCCATATAGCCATATACAGCCATGCATGGGCATATAAGGCTTCATTACAGGTTTATAATTAGCATCTCTGACCACTCTTTTCTACAGAGCTAAGGGAGCTAGTATTCCATAGCACATTTGTAAAAAAAAAACATCAGCTGACCAAAAAAAGAACTCCACATAGACCATAGTGGTACTGCCTTGTATTTCAGCATAGGAACCTTTTTGATGAATGACTAATCAAGAACAAGATTGCAACAGGAAAAGTCAGATTGAAATCAGAATTCCTGGTCTGTATACTCATACCAACTCTGTGAATCAGAGGGAAGTCATTGGACCAATGTGAAGACCTGGCTACTAGCTTTTTCTGCAGGAAGGGTTAGCCTGCATATTCTTTTAGAACAAGTATCTTTTAAAGTTGAACTTAAGCTAAAATTAATATTGACACTACAATACTAAAATGTTTGTTTTTGTCTAGGGAGAACATAAAAAGCAGTTAAACATGCCTTATTCCTCACTTCCCTGGCATTGGGTGCACTTCAACACTCCAGGTTGTGGGCAGGCCATTAGTGTCCTTACTTACAATTCAGAACTGCAAGTCCTGCATTGTACACAGTGACATCAGAGTCCCTGTGATCAACAAAGCAGCAAAAAGAGGCAGCTTCAGGGGACATATAGCGAAGAGTTGGCTTGTGGAGCACGGAATAAGGTATGTATAGCTAGCTGCTATTTACTGTATATTCCTCTTAAAGAAAAAAAAAAGAGCATTTAACCCCTGTAGCACTCTGGAAGCCTCACTGCAATGGTCTTTTTTTTTCCTAGGGTTCAGCTTTAATTAGAAATCTTGCACACAGATACACACTATATTGCCAAAAGTATTGGGACACCTTCCTTTACACGCACATGAACATTAATGGCATCTCAGTCTTAGTCCCACTAAGGGACTAAGACACGGACATGGATGGACATGGATTGTCTGGCCTTGCCTACAAAGTTCCGTTCTCCAAAACTTTTCCTAAGACATGGACTTGGATGAGCAAGCCATGGATCAGCGAGTTTGGGTTGGAAGACCTTGACTGGCCTGCGCAGAGTCCTAACCTCAACCCGATAGAACCCCTTTGGGATGAATTAGAGCGGAGACTGTGAGCCAGACCTTCTTATCATCATAAGATAGACCTTCTATCTTAGACATCAGTGCCGGACTTCACGAATGCGCTACTGGAAGAAGGGTCAAACATTCCCATAGACACATTCCTAAACCTTGTGGACAGCCTTCCCAGAAGAGTTGAAGCAGTTATAGTGAACCAACTCAATATTGAACCCTACGGACTAAGACAGGGATGCCATTAAAGTTCATTTGTGTATAAAGGCAGGTGTCCTAATACTTTTGTTAATATAATGTAATCATTGATATCACATGGGAAAAATTGTGGACATTTTGCAGTGAAAAGCCAGTTTAATGGAGTAATTGTTGCATGTAAAATCTTTTATTATGTACATAATGTGTACTGTGGTTTCTAAAAGTTTTAAACAATGCAAAGGCACGGAAATGTATTTGTTGGCTTGACAGTAGTAGTGATGACCATTAAAGTATAGTAGACTTTTTTATGCCAGAATTAATAAAGTATATAATTCTATATAAACCATCAATCCTAAAAATATCTTAAGTTAAGAAATATCAACACCATCCAGCTGCATCCTATCATCTGCTGAGATCTTGATTATTCTGGCATCTTCTTCTGTGTTTGGATAGAAGTCAGCGCATAAAAAAATTGCTTTTGAGTCCAGTAGTTCGGAAACATTTGCCAAAATGCGTAAACAGTAAGAGACATTCTAGGCCGATGTAGTTTTAACTCTGATAAAGCATTAAATAAGATGCTATTATTGCTCTCATCTTCCAATCACATTTGTAGAAGGGCAAAACCATATTTCAAACGGCCCTTAATGATTAGTGATCTTCTGTTCAGGACACATTGAAACTTTGCTGATTATTCATGCTAAAAATAATGAATACCCTACTTTCCATCGTTGTACACTGAATCATTTTTCTAAACTGCTGCCATTTAGGTATAGGTAAATTGATTTTGAAGTCAGAGTCACAGCTTTTTTTTGTAGGAAGATAAACATGCTGTTTAAAGTGTATCCAAACCCAAAAGCAAAAATTGAATATATTGCAGCTTACCCATTCTTAAATGTGGAAATGCTACCCTTAGCCTCATTAGCTGATAATTTATTTTCAAGCTCTGGGTATTAAAAGCTGCACTATTTTTCTTAAGAAAAGCAGAGACATGTTTTAATACAGTAGTAAACCACCGGCAATTTTTTTTTTTTAACCTGCAAAGCACATTATGGGAAACTTACTTACCTTAGAACAAATCCCTTCCAGCGGCGAGCTATCAATGCTGACAGGGCTTCCATCTTCACACGGTCTTCCTTCCGGGTTCGCAGACTCCAGCTGTGTGAGTGGCCAGAGCTGCGATGACGTCACTCATGAATGTTTTATAACTAGGATCTGACAATTTGTTTCCAAAATGTAAATAAAAGCTGGACTATTAAAACAAAAATTAAAATTTTTTTTTTTTTTAACTAAAGACCTTGCCATTTCAGTTTCAGGAGCTGATTATCCATATTCACAGCAGGTTGGAAAAGGATGCATTTTTTTGGGTACTTGTTTTGGAAAAAACAGAGAGTTGCTAATGATAGTTTGATGATGGGGCAAGGACAGATGCACTTTTTTCTCTTTGAAATGTTGGATGGTATTGGCATAAATGTCAACAGAGCAAACATAAGACTAGTACTAAAAAAAGGTAAAGGTAATCGAGAAGAAAAGATTAGAAGATTAAGTTAATGCATATTGTCATTTTTACCTGCAAGGCTTATAAATAAACCACGCTGCTGAATGAATACAAAAAATATATATAAAATAATAAATCGCTGGTCTAGTAGTGTTATTCTGTGTCACTGCAAAAAAGGACATTTTCGATAGTCCACAACACAATGCAGTGAAATTGCTCACATACAGTGCCTTGCGAAAGTATTCGGCCCCTTGAACTTTGCGACCTTTTGCCACATTTCAGGCTTCAAACATAAAGATATAAAACTGTAATTTTTTGTGAAGAATCAACAACAAGTGGGACACAATCATGAAGTGGAACGAAATTTATTGGATATTTCAAACTTTTTTAACAAATAAAAAACTGAAAAATTGGGCGTGCAAAATTATTCAGCCCCTTTACTTTCAGTGCAGCAAACTCTCTCCAGAAGTTCAGTGAGGATCTCTGAATGATCCAATGTTGACCTCAATGACTAATGATGATAAATAGAATCCACCTGTGTGTAATCAAGTCTCAGTATAAATGCACCTGCACTGTGATAGTCTCAGAGGTCCGTTTAAAGCGCAGAGAGCATCATAAAGAACAAGGAACACGCCAGGCAGGTCCGAGATACTGTTGTGGAGAAGTTTAAAGCCGGATTTGGATACAAAAAGATTTCTCAAGCTTTAAACATCCCAAGCAGCACTGTGCAA